>JAGDQP010021068.1:3838-29897 GCA_022664845.1 Lepisma saccharinum | reverse complement strand
TATATATATATATATATATATATATATATATATACACGAATTTTGCAACCAATTTTAAACTCACTTCCCACCATCCGATTTCTTTGAAATTTTGTAAGCTTGTTTGCTTCCGATGACAATACAGGTACAATATTCAATTATTAGATATACGACAAAATAACCCAGTTAACTGTAATTAATTAATTAATTAAAATAGTTCGAAAATATCCTTAAATGCATGCAACGCCGCAACTATTTTGTGGAATTTGGGTTGCCTATCTCACAGAGAGTTTAATATTCACACGGTCTTCAATAAATCTCGAACTCAAGGAAATTTGCAAACTTGTGAAAATGCGACACTTCCGCAGAACCGTTCATAGCTAACAAGAAATAACTTTTCTACGTAAATGCCTGGTATAAAATGCAGTTTAACATTCTATTTTACACATAAAAAAATTATTATAAAGGATTTTAAAAAACATGCTTTTTTAAGATGGACTAAAAAGTAAAAAATAATAAACTGGATTAATCTTATGAATCGGAAAATAAAAGCGTGGGTGCTTTTGCTTACCTTATCATAAAATCATAATATCTAAGAGCATTCACGCTTTTATTTTCCGATTCATAAGATTAATTCAACTTTTTAGTCTATCTTAAAAAGGCGTGGTTTTTAAAATATTTTTTTTATTTTTTTTCGAAATACAAACACATTTCACAACACTGATTCGAAGCAGCTTGCATGAAATTTTAGATGTCATACCAAGAACACCCCAAAACAAACATCTAACTACATGCTTGTTTTGTAGTGTAAAGGGTATACACGAATACCAAGCCGCAAGTCCAAATTGCACTTTTTTTTTTATTCGGCATTGCTACAAAAATGAAATGTGATCAGATCTCCTTCATCTCTTTCTAAGTATTTCTGCAATTTTTCGGCCACCTGGTGGACAGGTGGGATAATCATGGTTCCCCAGAAGGACAGTATGTATACATATGAACGACCTGTGTATCATAGTGTCTCATCATCCTTAAGATACAAACACAATTACGATACTGATGCAAAGCAGAAAATGATATAATCTATATAAAAACTGTAGTTAGGTGTGTTTTCAATGCAATTCTAAGTAATCTGAATAGGTAGAAACAAATGTATTAAGTAAACGTACCCAACTACAAAGTATTAAAGTAGTTGTTGTGGAACTAACGTTGAATCTCTTAAAGGAATAAATCTAATCAATTGAAAAGGACCTACCACTTTTGGTCACTACATTTAAAACAGTCGGATAAATCATGGTCTTTAAACTTAAATCTGAAATCATTTTCCCCCCTGTTTGCTGGCCCTCGGTTCGATCCTGCCGGTCGACCATCATGACAGGTTTTTCCTCAGTCACACCAGGCAAAAGTAGAGATTGTATCCTCAATTTAGGCGATAGTCGAGTCCTTTCCGAATCTTTTCCTCTACAATATTCCAGTCTGAGCTATAGATACCTAAAAGCCACACGTGAATTAAATTCCCTGTCTGATTTGATTTAGAAGCTGGCAAGGCGCTACCGACGAACATACGGACAAAATGAAGATCAGAAAATTTTCTGAGTTGGCTCGGGGACTGCTTTGCGCGTCACGTTATAAGCTTACGCAGATCATCAGTGATCCGCGAACCACACTTTCAGAAACACTACACTAAACTGTGAGTATCATTATTACTTCATACCTAAAACGACTGTTGAGAAATATTATTGTTACTTTGTTTTTACAACAACTTCAGTCTTTAACATTGTCTTATCAGTAATTCAAACTTGTTCGTTGGATAAGGGAAGGTTGGAAGTCACACTGTAAAAAATACGCTTTGTGTACACGTTCCTGAATTTGTCTTTACCAAACTTTTTTTGTTGCTTTTTCCTTAGCTACAAAAACGGGTCACCAATCCATTTAGAGTCGACTCGCCAGATAGCTTTCGTTTAACTATGGAGTGTCACACAACGCAACAAAGTATTCACCATTGCTTTATTGATTGTCTGCTACTTCTTAAATCACCTAGATCTTCCCACACTTAACATCACCTACATTAGGACTCACCAGCCGGGGAATGAACCCGGGACCACCCGTACCGGAACGAGAGCGTTAGCCACTTCATAACTGACTATATTCCGAAAATTGGTACGAATTAGTTGTTGAACAAATATTGGAAAGTTAGTTCTGTTAATTTACGTCTTTTTGCTCCTAAGAAGAGAAGGTACCAAATGTGTTAAAAAAAGAAAATTGAGATGAGGGGGGATAGAGAGAATGCCAATGTATTAAACTATCTATTATATATGCATAGAGCAGCAAATGTATTTTCAAGACATAAAAAAGTGTATATCTCTAAGAGACCTTCACCATCGTCTTGAAAGATCGCTCAAAGTTTAATACATTGACGTAAAACGGTGCCTTGGAACATCCGATCAAACCCATTTCATGCTTCCAAATATAACCGCTTGTGTGAGAAATCTCTCAATCATAAAGATTGGGGCTCTTACCCTCCTCTCCTTTTCTTTTACACACAAGCAAAAATATGTGAAAGTATGTAAGTACTTCGGGAGAACACCAACCAGCGCTTATGTTGTTGGTATAGACGTATCAACGTTGATGGTTTTCCCCTTAAAGGTTTATACTCGCATAGGGATTGAGTTGCTATGTGAACCAGCCACGTATCACTTTTATCTTGAACCAAAAGTTTCTCCATTTTCTTCTTCCTTCACCGTAATACACAGCCAGTTCATCACACTCTGTCTCCCCTTTTGTAATTCTATGACCAACTTTATTTGTGAGGGAGGTCATTTTCTTTACTGAGACGTTAAGAAAACTCTTGAATGAGCTTCATTCCATACACCATATTGATTGTAGTAGACGTATCGTATCTCAGTCTAGTTTCTTGTTCGAGATTTTTATTTTTAAGGGGAATTTTTTTAAAAGTACTTTTTGTTATGTTTGAACGTGTGTTAAGAAAGTAATATTTCCTGACATCTTGCGTTGAAAAATAACACTTTCCATATTTCCAATAACAAAGAAATCGGAGGATCTTAACTATAAAATTGATTTGTTTTACTTCTCGAAGTTCTCCAAGGCTATTTAAGTCAATTTTTTGGTACTGTATACTGTAAAGTACCTTCCTGGTATAAAAGAAATATTTAATATTTTATCCACTTGAATTATAAATTATGATTCGGCAGTTTTCTTTTATAAATGTTTGTGTGATAACGTTGAATGTGTAATGTATCGAAACAGTGGCGGTCCTGCTTTAAAATGGTTGGATTCGTCAAATCAGATTTTTCTGAAGGAAAAACTTTGCATGGCCTAATCGTATTTATCTACTGTGACAGTATGGGTAGTTTCTTTTGCTTTACTGAAACAAATGTACCTCAATCACTGCTTAGAGAACTTGTGTATTTCAGTCACACAACTGCAGTTTGTACATTAGCTTACAATATAGTAAGCATTACAATTGATAGATGTCACAAAAAAATTCCAAATTATCACTTAGATATTCAGCCATTGTGTAATAAGACTTTTGCACAAAGAAAGTAAATAATTTTCTCTAAAATTTATTAACATTGCTTATACCTTTCATTTCTAGCCGAAGTTTGTTGTATCAGCGTGTATCAGCAGTTTTTGATTCCTAAACGTATTTTTTGAGGACGAACCTCTACGTAAACCAAAAATTTATCTAATTGCTCTCTTTTGCAAACGGAAGAGCCTTGAGGAATAACCTTGGTTGAGGAATCTCAAAAAATCACTCCATAGTTTATAATTAATTAAAATTTTGCAAAGTACAACGATAAGAGTGATTGGCGTGAAACAGTATTACATAATCTGTAGAGTGCAAAGCATATTGAGCTTAATTCTACCAAATTTGTTTATATGTTCATCCCATTGGAAATTATCTTGAATTAATTCTCCTAGTAATTTGGCCGAGGTTGATATTCTAATTGTTCCTGAATCAAGAGTATCTAAGGGAGAGAGCAGGTTTTATTTTTTAAGATGAAAATTTTTTTTTTCATTATTTAGCTCAGTTCGTTTGTTGAAAACCATGTTATCAGATTTTCAAAAGTAGATTTCAAATTTTAATTTAATTCCTTCATATATATCAAGTGTATTTACGTCATCAGTATATAATACACCAAAACTAGGTTGTATACATTGCAACAGATCATTAATATATAATGTAAAGGTCCCAATATGGAGCCTTGGGGGACACCTTTACTAACTTTATTGACAGTGGAAAACGATGCACATAAGTTGTTTTGAATACGCTTTTATATTTGTACTACTTGCATTCTATTAGTACGATATGATTTAACCCATTCGTAAGAAGTGTCACTAATTCCATAGCGATACAATTTTGAAAGTAATATCTGATGATCAACAGTGTCAAAAGCCTTTGAGAGGTCAGTAAACAGCCCAACGGCATAGTATCCTTTATTTAATCTAGTCATAGCATTAGTAAAAAAATCAAAAAGGGCTGTATCCGTTGATTTATTTTCCTGAAAACCATGCTGGCGATTAGATATGATATTACAAGAATATAAGAACTTATTTAAGCGAGATAGCATCAAAGATTCAAAACTTTTTGAAAATGTCGACAAGATAGAAATAGGGCGATATTTTTCTGGGTCATACGTATCACCTTTTTTATGAATAGGGATGAACTTAGCACATTTGAATTTATTCGGAAATAGACCTGTTTCAAAAGATACATTGATAAGATGGCAGAGCACTTTTACAATGTAAGGAGAACATATTTTAATAACCTTATTCGGAACATAATCAATTGAGACCGATAATTTACTTATTGTGTGTGATACTTCCTCTTTATTAACTAGGGTCAGAAACATAGTTTGTTCATTAAATTTAATCGTATTAATTTTTGTGTGGGTAATTTCATTAGGTAACGACTGTATAGCCATTTGAAATTGATTACTAAATGTATTTGCAATATCCTTTGGAATAGTACATATCTTATCATCTACACACAAATAATCTATGGTATTTACTTTCTTTTGGCCAGTACTCTTATTTATAACATTCCACATGGTTCTTGTTTTGTTGTTGGACCTCGAAATATACATATTGTTAAAAGAAGATTTAGCTGCTTTTATTACCATACGATACATTTTTTCTGTACTTCTTGATATAGTTTACGACACACGAAGATAATTGATGTTTAGATTTTACCAGCTTATTATAGCGAAGCAAGGTCAACTTGGAGGTAAGTATACCTTTGCTAATTCAATTAGCATTTGTATTGTTTCTTACAATTGTAGGTTTTATCAGAAAGGAAATATTAAAATAGTACAAGAAAGTTTCAAGAAATTGTTCATACTTTCGATCAGCTGTACCGGTCTTATATGTACTATCCCATAATTCTGTCGATAAATTACAACAAAATAATTCCATGTTTTTAGCGCGAAAAAATTTAGACTGCACCGTATAAATTTTATCATTCTTATCAATCTTTCTATGCAATTTAATAGTAAGCTGTATAGCATCGTTATCTGAAAACCCTAATTTTTTACAAATAATTTCTTATAACCAAGAGATTTGGGTAGTGCAAATTGATCTACATCTAATTAATCGAAAATGTTTAAGTTTTACTGTTGTAATTGTATTTTGATCCATCCAGTGTTCAGATAGACATAATACTGGTACCATTTTTAGTTCATCATGGAGTAACACATCTAAAAAATGTAATTTGTTTCCTAGACCTTGCCCATTGTGATGACAAATATACAAATTGGAGGTATTGTAATTACATTTACCATTGTTCTAGCGTTTGATCTTATTAATAACTTGTCTTGGCTTACTTTTTACTGGTCTAAATAACGACCCGACTGTATATCATTTTGACGAATTGATAAACATATTTCAGTAGCTAACCTACGTTTACCCCTATCACATAAGTGCATGCCATGTCTGGTATAAAGACTTCTATGGTAGTCTCTTACATTTATAAGTTTAAAATTGTGAAACTGATTTTCACCTTCTCTTAACCTCGCATTTGCGTTCTCTATTTCTGTATTCACACATGATTCGTTCATAAGGTCAAATCTACGCGGAAAATTGACTACTATAACGTGAGTGAAGGATAAGTTGTCTAAGGTTCGTTTCAAACACTTCAAGGCATTGCCCTGTTCATTCCTAGATATATCATTTGAACCACCAATGATGACAATAGAGTCATGCATATTTAAGTCCTGATCGTTCCTAGCACTTCCATTCACCACTTCCTCACATAAAGCATCAAATTTTACCCACGCAGGGATTTCTAAACCACTCGTCTCAGCATCACTGATTTTTTTTCATTAGACCCCGTCCATGATTATCTGCATAAAGAAGTAATTTTCTATTTTTTCTTCTATTTCACATTTCTTACATTCCCATTTTGTACCGTAGACCTTATCACTTCCGTTGCAAGTTCCTTTAAACTTTTCACTTTGATTTCTGGTCTGTGAAAGTGGTAGGTATGGACTGAAGCCTTTTCTCTTTCTTCTAGAAATATCCCCAAATATAAACTATTTCAATGGCTTACGGAATTCGAAACTTCGTCGTCGAAACAATAAATGCTTGGTTTCCAGTCTGGGCAAGATCAAGCCAATGTTCACCACAAATATCCCTTCCAATATTGTCCTCCCAACCACGTTTCGGCTTTCCCAACGGCCTTTTTCCCTTCGACTTCCTACTCACAATGGTATATAATCTTCGTTTTGCTGCCATAAAAGCCTATCTTAAATCGTCATGACTTCAATATTCTTGCACTATCAGCTTAATTGAACAGTCTGTGGAGTTCTGTATTAAGCAGTCTCCTCTCTGCTACTCTTGTCCCGTTGAGGCCTATATACCTTTCTCTAATCCTTATTTTCAAGCGAGCGTTTTAATGTTTTAATTTCATCAAAGTAGATAATTCAGCGATATGTCAAAATGTATGCTAAAACGACTTTTCTGCTGTTTAGTCTTATGTGTGGTTTTATACCTCAAACTGTTAAGCTACGAGAAAGGCTTTATCGATATTACGCTTATAGGTCTTTCGCAGTACATTTGGAAATCTCTGGAAACGACAGTACTGGAGATTGAACCAAAACTCTGCTATTAGTCTTTTGCTGCAGCTTAAACTATTTTAATCGATAAAGGTGTAATCATGTTTACAGCTATTTTACCAATTGGAGCATTTAAGATATAATAAAATCATAGCTGAGCAAAGCAAATAAGTTTTATTTAAAAACTAAAAACGTGTAACAGTTTTACCAACTAACTAACAACTTAGCTCCATCAGACACACTAAATCACATAACAATACAACTTCTAGTGAGCTATCTGTAGTTCCTGATTGGCCCCCTGCTAGCCAATCCCATACCGACTACACAAAGAAGCAAGATTTATAGAAGTGGAAGGTGGAAAAGCGATGAACTGGAACTCGAGACTTAAAATTGATGAACAGTGGGATAAGTTATTAAGGAGTTAAAATATAAATTGTATTTTTGGTGTAAGACGTAGGATTTCTTTATGTTTAGTGCTCATTTTATTTATTTATTTTTACAATGCTTATTTTGATATTGTATGCTTAAATGTAGTAAGAACAGGGGGTGAGAGGGAATCAGTTATTGTTGTTAATTAAAAATTCACTTTGTGCAGTCGGTACGTGATTGACTAGCAGAGGGCCAATCGGGAACCACAGATAGCTGTCTCACTAGAAGTTGTGTTATTTACGTAATTTAGTGTGTCTGATGAAGCCGAGCTGTTAGTTAGTTGGTGAAACTGTTCCACGTTTTTAGTTTTTAAATAAAACTTATTTGCTTTGGAAAATATCAATTGGAGCAATCTACGAAGGAGACCAAGAAGCTTTAAGAACGAAGAACAACACCTTAACCAGAACGGGAAGCAAAGTAGACGAATACATGTTCCGTAAATAATATAAAAGATATACTTTTTTATCAATCTACATAAATTCCAATCTCTTAATTTAAATGAGTATAGATAGCAAGTGAAAGATAGTAATATTTACCTCATATTGCGAATAATGTATTTCTCTTACATCTTAAAACCGTCATTTCCATATCTTAAAAATGAGTAACCTTTTTACCACTTCCAGTATATTTTATTAACCACCAAACACCTACCATTTCCAACTAATCCGATAGGTAACACATGGATCGTCCTTATCTAGCAAACAGAGGGAGGAAACAATTTGTGACAATAACAATTCCGCAAATTTAAGTAGAGAACCTACGATCGCAAAAAAATCCTAACTATTTTCGGGGGAAAAAATCCTAAGTATTGACCCTAAAATTATTATTATATTCGTAACTCCTCGAATTCATATTAGAATTAGGCATCTAAATAATGTGCTGGGAAAAGTGCAAGAAGCTAGAATGTCTAAACAAAAAGAAAAACAAGGTTCAATCAATGCATGGTGGTGGGAAATCGTCATCTGTGTAGTCAAAGTTCTGTAAAATGATTACTTTTTCAAAGAGTCCTCTTCATTTGACAAAAAAAGTATTAAATTATCGTATAATTTTTCTTGTAAATCCTTCTTTCAAAATTTGTTGTTTTGTTACACAGAGAGCTGTAACATGAAGAAACGTTACTAGTGTCAAGAAGAGTAAATGTTTCTGTTGTAGTAAATGTATCTATTGAAGAAAAAAGATGAGTGTTCCAGAAATATTACACGTATAATCAGAATAAAGAACGATACGTTCTGTTTTATTAAAACAGTGTGTATTTAAAACCAATAAAAATTCTGAGCATTTCTGTAAGAAATAAACTGACTCTTTATTCTTGTTTAAATGCCTTGACTCGATCTTCGGCTCTGAGTGACGTCAGGTATGGCAGAATAAATTTTCCGAAGATCGCAGTCGCACCTATGATTTATTTACTTTGGACCTGCTAGATGAATTACTTTTTACTTGTACACATTCCAATTAGGTGCCCCCGCGGCAGCCGCCATTGTTTGAAGAAACTACACAGTAACACTATGCACCCTCTCCCCTTACCCTTCTAGTCGGAGAACCCATACAGACAGCATATCACCGCATAGGTTGCTTCCTTGTCATTTTTAGGCCGTTTTGTTTCATTATGAGACCCGGATCCTATCCTTGCTGCTCACCCCTGCCTTCTGGATTCCTTTTCTTCATATATGTATTAAAGGAGTTTTTTCCCTCTTTCTTTTGTAGTTCTATGAGTGGTACCAGCGTTCTGTGATTACGGGTTTGTTCTAGCAGTTTGGACTGTTCAAATAGTTGTGTCTCTTTTTAACAATAATTTATTTCCACCATCTACGTGTTCTTACGTTAGAACCACCAACTGCGTGTGTAGTGTAGGAGGTAGTGGGTGGAATATTTCACATTTGGAGTGAACTTTTACCCTTTCCACTATTTATGATGAGATACAACTTTTTCTCTGACGTGTTCAAATCTCCTTGGTTCGTCACAATTTCCTAGGTAGGTGGGTTAGAGTTACTTACTGTTCTCCCACCAGGCGCCTCTCCAGGTATCGGATAGGGGAATGCCGACACGATATGGTGGGTACCGGAAATATTCCGGGGAAGACCAAAACCAGTACTGCTACCTTGCAGTTAATAGAGGGATCTATAAAGACTAGGGGAAGAAAACCCCGAATAAAAATATCGTGATGAGGGGAAGCAGCATCACCATTATCACTCTGAGGCTGAAGATGAATAACATCGACAAAGCTAAGATACATTATACACCGCTAAATCATATCAAGAAATAGTAACAGATGGTTCATGGAGTCTACTGGAGTGAAATATTCAGGTAAACTAGTCCCTCATTCCCATCTCCGGGAGACGCTTCAGGGGGCTCCAAGAATAGAATTGAGAAAGACCTTAGAATAGAAACGTATGGGCGTTATAACAAACAGGCGCTCTTCAGGTGGCGGTACGCGAGACCGACAAGTACGAGCTGGGCATACAGGAAGTGCCGTGGGTCAGGATAGCATCCGACATGGCAAATACACTTTCTGCTACGGGGGAACACAGTCTCATAACTTCGGAACAGGATTCCTAATTAAGAACAATATCCTTCCTGCGGTTCAGAATATAGAGTTCGTAAGCGAAAGCTACGTACCCGATTGTGCAACACGGGTTTAATAAATGTCTATGCTCCGATATATTTTATGAGGAGCTAGAAAGGTTGTTTGAACTATTACCCGAATATCATATGAAATTGTGTTGGGTGATACAGCCTTCACGAAAAGACCTATAACAATGGAGAAACACTGATAACTTTCGCGATTTCGAAAAACCTACTGGTAACACAAAGGCATACACAAATACACATGGGTATCTCCGGATGGCGAAACGCTCAACCAGATCGATCACGTGTTAGTAGATAGATGAAGACACACCAACATAATGGACGTTAGGTCGTACAGAGGAGCGGGGGGTGACACTGACCATCAGTTAGTGATCACAAAAGTGATTGAAAATTTATGCATCGTGAACAGAGAAAGCAAAGTATCAAGACAACTTAAATTCGAAGTTAAACGAATAGATAACCCAAGCTTAAAAGCAGACTACGTACTCGAAATCTTAGCCGACTCGAGTAGTAATAAAGGTGAAATGAATGGTGAAATTGATGTAAGATGTGAGAGGCAATTCGTGATATTGCACATATAATTAATTGTACCATATATGGAGTTTCATATTTCTATCAGTACATGGTAAAGTGTACACTCCAAGTGTCCAAACATCAATCTGAATATTCCTATTTCAATAACCATTTATCACAATGCAATAACATTAAATATTTGCGCACAAACGACCACAACATATTTCCAAGACATAATTTACCCACAGATATATGTTAAATATAGCACTAATGTATTCAGTTGTCTCTCATTGGCGTAAAACAACATAGAATATTTATAATAAAGATGTTTATTTATCTTCTGTTTTTCCCTTTCTTCCCCTTTTCCGCTTCTATTGACTCCTGGTTATCTGTTCCTAGACAGATTTAAACGACCCCTGGCATAGCCATACTTCTATAGTTTTAATTATTGTTTGCATACTTTTCTCCTGATTTTTATACGAATGTTTCACTGTCAACAAATTGTTCACGTTAGTTTTTATCTGTACACTGACAGCCAGCCAGCCAGAGTAATGACGTTCTTGAAAGAAGTTTCGAGCTGATTAGCTCATGACTTCTATGTGTTTGTTGATGGCAGTTGAATAATTGTATTTGATTGAATAGGGAGCAACTGTCGCATCCCTATGGCAAGTCAATGAGTACCAAAAGTAATCTGAATATAATTGACGAGGTGGAGGAGGGAAGTTATTATTTGTTCGTTTAGCGAGGAGAAGATGTTGAAATAAATCAGGGAGGCTGAGTTGGAATTAGTTCCTTCCATAAAATTGATGTAGTTGATTTGATTTGCTATTCATGTGATTTAAGACAGGTGATCTGCGTTGTAAGTAGGGATGTTATGTAGGATGAGGCATTCGGTGAATATGTCGGATAGGATGAGCGGTACCAAGATTATGTAAGGTTGGGTAAGGTGAATGTTGCATGCGAGTCCAAAAGGATCGACACTGAGAGTCAATAACGTCAGAAAGCATTGGGAGTGATAGATCTTCATGAAGTTGCATTATTCTGGTGTCTCTGGTATGTCCGGTGATTATCCTTGCTGCTCTATTTTGCACTCGTTGTAATTGTAGGTGATAGGATTTTGCTGCATGTTGCCATACAGGTGCAGCATAGAGAAGGAGAGAGAGTATCATCATTTTATATAAATTAAGTTTAGTGATAGAGTGAGTTCTCTGCTCCTAAATAGCGGATAAAGGGTTAGGAGTCGAGAGACTGCTTTGCTAGCAACAGTTTTAAGATGATTTTTGGAAGAGTAAGGTCCTATCCAGATCAACGCCAAGATAACATGCCTGTGTATTGACATTTGTCTGAAACACATTAAAATAGTTTGTCCGAAGTTATTTGTCTGCGATGGTTCGAGTTCGAATTTTTAGAAGTATTATTCATTCATATTGTATCAATATGTGGGTTATTCAGTGTTTCTTGATAATTATGACTCTCAAGTTTCCTTTCTACTTCTCTAACTTCTTGTGCTCAGCAGGTATTATCTGTATTTTGGTTACAGATACCGCTCTGCCATCTTGCGTGTTTTCTTATACTAACAAACTTATTCTTTTCCAGTTTTTGAGCAGTCTAGTTATTGTACATTAATTTCAATAGATAACAAATAAACATACGCTCTAAATAATAATTTCACGTTTTACATGTACAAGGGCGTCGGTAACGGGGCAATGGCAATATTGTACAATCACGTAACTTTGATTGCTTTGAAAGTACTCTTTTTCGATTAAATTCATAGCATTTTTTTAGAAAGCTAATCGAAAAGCATAACAAGTCTCTCCCACACGGATGCACAAACGTATAAGTTAAAAGAGCGCAAATAAGTAAATCGTAATATACACATTATTTTAAAGTAATAATTTATGGATCCTCATCTTAAGGTACCTTGGTACTCACACCTCCATTTAAAAAAATACCCAACAAATCAAGAACAATACTGCAATTTAAAAAAAACAATCTACTTAATACTTAGCATTTATGAACTGAAACATTACAAATTTTGAAGCTAATTCTTTTAGCCAAAATATTTGAAGGTCGTAACTAAGGACGGCATAACCCAGGATTTCTAATTTTTCATCAATAACATATATCTTTAAGTTATGGATTGGTTCATTTGATAGATATGCTCAAGTATTATCTAGCCCAATTATCATTTGTCAATTATACTTTTAAATATATTAAAAACGGGTCCTGATTACTAAGTGCTCTTAATAACAACCTGAATTTGAGTTGTTGAATTTTTAGTCCTTTAGACAACTTTGGCTCAAAGCGAATCAATGATTAAGAGAGGAAATGGGAGGAAACGGCAGTTGGCCACCACAAAACCACATGTCACGAGCCAGGATCGAACCAGGGACTCCACGCACCAGAGATGAGCGTTCTACCACTGAGCCATCCAGGCACAAAACTAATCTAAAGCTGGTTTCTTTCCTTTTGGCTTGTTAAGTTTTTAAGATTACTTCATCCGTAGCGGAATGATGGTCAGGAAATAGATAATCTCTCTTGTTTAAGGGTATCTAACAGTAGACCAATGTCGTTAATGAAAAATACATTAAAAATATTTTAAGACTCAGTATGTTTCTAACACTAGTCATCTGTAAAATTATGAGAGGAAATCTCTATTCGTTTTGCACCGTGGAAATTCACAGTACCTCTAAGCGACGAAATTTCTATAGCTCCTTAGAAACTATTTTATTATTCCCCTTTAGTAAGTCTGATGATAACTTCTTTGGATCACTTTTCAAATAAGCAACCAATACAGTACACGCTGATAACAACATATTTTTTCTATAGCATCATTTTCCCATGACTGATAACTTACGCCAGTGCCGGATCTAAGGGGGGGCAAAAGGGGGCACGTTTAGAGGGCGGCAAACAGCTAAAAATAAAATCTAAAAGCTCCTTAAAAAGGAAGTAAAATCGCATATTAAATTGAAACTGACCTAAACGTGTTCAAAATTTCAATACCGGCGCACTAAGACATTTTTATGTTATTGCATAGAACCTACCTTCATCTCTAAAAATCAAAACCACGATTCAAGTCGAATAGGCAGGTCTATTGCCTTACTGGAGTTAGTAATAGCGATGCTACGCTCCGGAGAGGATAACAAAAGTACACTACGTGATGCGAGACAATGTTGTGGCCGTCGCGTTGGCCGGTCGTGTTGTTTGGCTAAAAAAAGACGGAAAGGGCGGCAAAATTTAACTTTTCCCCCCTATAAGAAAATTTTTAGATTCGGCACTGACTTACGAAGGACAGAAAGTTTATCTATAAATCTGTTATTCGACAGGAAGTCTATTAGTGTTCGTTAAAATATGTTCTTGACATAATCTTACTCACCGTTAATGAAAATCGTCTTTGTCTAACAATCGTGGAATATCTCTATCTTTGTGACATCAAATTATCTAATAGTCCCTGATCACACTGCATCAATTCCCATAATGAGCAATGCGTTCTAACACGCCAGTAACGCGTTTTATGATCCTTACTATTCAGAGATGGTGGACATGTTACTGTCCAGCGTTACTGATAAGTCACAGTTAGAAAATTTTGTACTGTGTTCTTAGTTTAGATTCTATCTCGTTAATTGAAAATTATGGTTACTTCATTTTTTATTAAAAAATAACTGAACTTATATCATTTACCAAACTGTTAGGAAGTTATTTTCTAGAAATTAGGAACGAAATAAGGTTTCGGGGAAGTATCTATAGGTATCTGGGAATTTCACGCTTCAATTTTCACTCTGCCGAAAATTCCGAAATTCGTACTCTCTTTCTTTGCCAATACAAATGATAGTCCTACCAGAAAGAGAAAAGCCTAACTTTCCAGAAGATGACGTTTAAGAAAATAGTAGACCGTAATCCAATAAACGTTCTGCAATAGTATGTAATAAATGAATATAACATGCTCCTCTTCATGATGCATCTGTAAATTTAACCCATATATGACACACACACACCTACATACCCCCCCCCCCACACACACACACATTGGCGCAAATTCCTGGAAACGCCCTTGTATATTGTAATGATATGAGCAATGGGCTAGTGCTATTTGATTGTTTTGTGAGAATTCTGTTAAGTAGTTGGCAACTCTGCTCATGTGTATCTTTGATTGACTCACGTAGTTGTTTTTCTTATTCCTGATTGGTTATTTTGTTTTTCCGATCTTGGACGGGGATTTGATGACGGTTTCTTCGAAATCAGATCGTGTTCAACTTCGGTAGGTGTGAGTTGTGTTGGATCATTATGTTAATCCAATTTTCGATATTTTATTGAGTATAACTCAATAGCTGTGTGTGTTCAGAGTGAAGCTGATATGTGTTATTGTTTGCTTGGATGTAAAACGCCATGTTTTTTTTAAATCTAAATTTGGGAGTTGTGAAATTATGGTTATTCAATGTCGAAATTTAGTATTCTGGTTGGCGGCCATATTGTGAAGTCTGGTGTGACGGCGCACGGAAAGCCTCAGTCCAGCAACTCTTGAATTCTAGTTGCATTTTTTTATTCTATGCTTGTTGGCTCTGTAAGAATAAGTTCAAGGTCAGGAATCATTCTCAGGTTGTACGGTGATGAGTGGGTGTTAGCTGAATGTCTCAAAGCTTCAATAGGAGGTTTCACGTTACAACATGTACGTACGTTTTCCTCTAAATATTATTCATATTGTGTTTAAACTCGACTTACTTCAATCTTCAGTTCACGTATTTGTAAACTTAAAATTACTTCACATTGTCTAAGACATCCATTTAATCAAGCAGGTTACACACCATAAATTGACAAAATTATAACGTATTTTTTAATCCTTATGGGCATGCAAACGTTTCTAATGTTGTGCAGGTCTTAATGAATAAAGTCTGGAAATTATTTGAACACAACTTATATAAAAATGTGTTCAGAATAGGAGAAAAAAGCAATCAAATGGGCTTCGGAAAACATACAATCTCTGAAATTATGAGTTCTTGAAATCCTTTTTGTTTATATGAACAAAAATAAAGAGAAAAGAAAGATGTTTAATTTGAAAATAGCAAAACAAAAAACAATCTAAAAACAAAGAAAAGTGAAGAAACACATCAGAGTCATAAAAGGGGGGGGAGCTTGTAGAATATTATTTGGAAACAAGGTTCAAACTTTGCTCTTTTGCTTTTGTTTTTACAGTTCACGATCAACATAAAAAAGCACAACGTATAAAACCCAGAAAAATCTCATTTTTCTGTTTAACATTTTACTGTCCGTCTGCTCATTGTGACGTGATTTTTAATATTCTCTCTTATTGCTTGCAGAAAAGGAAGATATAAAAAAAAAACATATTCCAAAACTGGAAGTACTGAAGGTGATATTCACGTTTTTTTTTTTAACTCATATAACTCTATGCTTTTGTTATTCAAGACCAGTAATGCATAAGAACCACGTACACCATACGAACCTCTGCAAACCTGTTCGTGATGCTACTTCCAAAATCAGGAAGCGGAGTCCCTTGTTTGAGGGGCAAAACAAAAAAAAGACGTGTGTTTGTGAGAACCAAGGCTGTCTGCACTAAAAAAGGCTTACTAACTGTATCATAGCTTAATATGACATACGTGATCAGTGTGTGTGTGTGTGTGTTCAAAGGATGGTTTCATCACGAACAAAGCCCACTAAATATTATTTTTTTTGCTCTGAAAAATGAATACATGAAAAATATCTGCATCGAAGCATTGAGATGAAACCAAAGAATAGTAAGGTAAAGCCAAATCATGTTGTCTCTTTCTTTCTCTCATTTTTACATTGAATATAATAAAACAGATTTCTTTGTTTTCTTGAATTTTGAATGTTATTTATGGCCTTTAGATCTTTATGTTCTTGTGGAGATATACACCGCAGTAAAATACACAAAAACACGTTGATTTCACATTGATATACCATGAAATGGTTTTATTCAATGTTTAAACGTTATTTGAGCGTTTAATAGTTGATATAACTTTCAATTATAACGTTGAAGAGACGGACGTTTACCAGTGTTAACATTTAACTTTATTTAAAATTTTGCCGTTGATATAATTTGCGCAATGAACTCCAATACAGAATAGTATTAAAAGGACTTTAGTCTTGGACTTAAAGCATATTTTCAATACATGGAAAATTTTCAGCTTCAATATTTCAAGGATTTGCCGGTCTAAAGTAGCCCTGTTATATCAACGTATGCAGATATTAAAAGAACGTATACAGGCACTTGATTCAAATTGGTGTCAACTTCTTTTACCAATTCCATGTATGTATATTTTATTTATGTAACAAATGTTGTGGTTTTATGAACATTTCCTATTACCAGGTTCACAAGTAGTCACGCCGGGTTTCATAATCCTACAAATTTTAAAATCTTATATAGTTTAAGTTCTGCTTGTTACTCGATAGTGTCCATTTGTATGTGTTAACTAAAAATAATAAAACCAACCTGCCCCAGACATTCGGCGCCATCTGTAAGAATTCTATAAATAATCTCTAAATTTTGAAAAATATTTATCGGGAAAGGTGTTGCATAGAAAATTTAAAAAAATATTTTTTTATGTCTAATATTACAATTTTTTTTAACACAATCACATTTTTTTGAAAAATATAAAAGTGTTAACTATATGGTTTTATATTAAATATGGAAACGCTACTTTAAACAACACCTCATAGTATTTAGCGAACTATATTTCAAATTGTCTATAATTATTGGTCTTATTAATAAAAAATACTAAAAGAAACTTTGTTGGAGCTTATGTTTGAAACGTCCCTAGGTTTCATACTTCGGTTTTAACAGAGGTAAAAAAATTAAGATATTATTTATTAACATTTCTACATTAATAATTGTCTGAAATTATGACTCAAATATCCAAGGGTTTAAGTACGAGTCTAATTCCCGATCCTGTTGTTGACATTTACCCAATGTTGTTTATACATTTACACAAGCAACATTTATTAATGTTGTTCATTCAGTGTTCGTACAAAATTATTTCAGTAACGTTTCCCCACTACATGTCGTATTTTGATAAACATGAGAGTTTTTTTTATTTACAATTTTTTAGCTCTATATAGTGTGTTTTGGAACTAAGTGCATTACTTTTAGGAAGCGATTTCTGGCATCGAAATAAGTAAAAAATTTCCTATAAACATAGTTTAAATTCCGCTTCGTTAGGTAGATACTGTGTTTCCAACTTGGAGCCTAAAGCTGAGGCCTAAAACGGAAATAAAATGAATAATTCACTTGATTAGCAATTCACTGCATTACAAGGTATCCATACAATCCTATCGGCATGTCTGGAAATCGAAGGTTTTTGCGATCTTATACAAACTACGTATTGTCCTAGAATAGTTTGCAAACATTGCGTTGTATACTTTTCGTATGTTGTTCATCATTGATAAGGAATTCCAAATATTCAATAATATGATGTAGTGCTATTTGAAAATTTTAAATGCTGGCAACACTGACGATCCACTGACATCGTGTTTTCACTCCTCATATCTACCACGTCGTTAGAAACAAATTCCCGAAAACCATTTTTTTTTTAAAAATTCAATTCATCATTTTTTTAATTGTTCATTTTCTTCCCAATGTAAGCCTTGATCTTAGGCTCAAATCTGGAAAGGCCAGACATGAGTATTTTTTTGTTTTAAATTAGTATTTATATACTTACTCCATGGTTTAAGGAACTCGCAAGTTTATCCAGCAGTAACAAACGTTCGGCATAGATTCTATTCTGGGCAAGATCAAGCCAGTTTTCATCACAAACAACTACTTGCCGAAGATCCTTTCTACTATTGTTCTTTCATAGTCATCTCAGTCTTCCCAACGGTATCTTTAAATCCGGTTTCCAACCAAGATGGAATATGTCTTCGGTTTTCTCTAATCCGAGTTACATGTTCTGCCCACCTTAGTCGTCGCGATTTCATTATTCTTACAACTAAACATAAAAACTACCGACTATACAAAATATATTAAAATAAAAAGAGGCCATGTAAATCGCGGCGTTAAGCTCCACTAGGTTCTGTGCTCATATCCGGACTGAGCAATGGATGTTTGTGTGGATTTAAAATCACATAATCATTAAAGGTCCATTTCACCAGCTCCCCAGCTCACCAAATTCAAAGTATGTTTTCCGAATCGTTTGCCCCCTCGCTATTTCCATATAACAGAAACAAAGTGTGTGTGTATGGTGGGGGGAGCTCGTGAAACGACAGCCCCGCCACATTTCTCCAAATTCAAAATTTATTTTTGGAATTTCTTTGTGCTTCGTTTGGCCCCGTTTGTTCCGAAAACATTTTGTTTGTCCTCCCACGGTTTTCGAAATATAGCGAGATCAAAGTGGGGCCTATTCCCCCAACTCTTCAAATTCAAAATTTATTTTTGTCGTTCCTTCGCAGTTTCCGAAATATATCAAGCTCAAAGTGGGGGACTGTCCCCCACCTCTTCAAACTCAAAATTTCTTTTTGCCCGGTGTTATCAAACTGCGCAACTACCAAAATTTGGACATTCAATCTTCGCAACTGTTCATGCTGCGCATCTACATCCGCTAAATACCTCCATCCCTTCCACACTTCCCCTCTTTTTATTACCCATCTTTTTCTCTCTACCTTTCTGAAGTAAGTTAGTATACGTGGTTTATAATAAAAATTTAATCATGGCTGATTTTATCCATATGTAGCCTGCATTTCTGAAGGGATGAGGCTGCAATACTGATTCCGAGATTGGCAATGCTGGCCAGCAGTCAGCTGAGTTCAAACTTCAGTTTTCCTTGTACGAAACTCGAAACACCACGATGGGGAAGCCAACATCAAGTATGATACCCATGTACAGTCAAAGGGGGAGTAAAATTGTGTTAGTTGATGGGTTTAATATAGAAAATATTATAAGAACGATCAAGAGCAGAAGTGGAGGTGCACCGTGAAGACATGTAGTGCGAAAATTGTGACAAGTGTTGACAGTGACATATTTTTGCGCAAAGAAGGAAATCATAATCATGAAGAAGACGCCACCATACATCGTCAAATAATTACAAACGGAGCTAAACGCAAAGCAAGTGAAACGGACTTATTCGACAGACCTACAAAATTAGTAAGGGGAGAAATATCGTCTGCTCCTCAAGGAATACGTGAGAAAATAACAACCGTGGATGTGAAGCTAGCAAGAAGGAACTTATACACCCAAAGAAGAAAACGATATCCAGTCCTGCCTAGAAGTATGGAGGAAGTCCACGATGGTTTGCAAGTCGTAAGCCCAGTAAGGAGCAACAACGGAGAAGAACTGCTCTTAGTCAACGATCCCGTAAGTAACATAATCATATTTTCTACAAATTCTAACCTTAAGTATTTGGTAGAAAGAACAACAGTTCTGGTGGACGGAACTTTTAATTACTGTGCAGAACATTTTTTTCAAATGTTCACGATACATTCCGTAGAAAATGGAAACTACATCCCGCTAGTTTTTGGACTACTTCCAAATAAAACTACAGAAACATACACAACTTTTTTCAGAATGGTTGTTAAAAAATGTAGTGAGATAGGACTTAAACTTTCCCCTAGTGTCATTGTGATGGACTTTGAATCAGCTATTCATGCAGCAGCTACTACTGTTTGGCCCACGTCAACAAGGAGAGGATGCAGGTTCCACTTGACAAAAACATGGTATAGGAAAATTCAAAGCCTTGGTTTATCAAATACGTATACTGACAAAAACTCAGAGTGTGGTCGATGGTTCACTTGGGTATTCGGATTAGCATTATTGGATTTTTCGGAGGTTGAAGCTCAAAGGTTCTCAGATTATTTAGTTGAGAATTATATTGACGCTATTTCGCCATTCCTTCCCTCATTGTGGGCATCAAAATCGCTCAAAGGTGAAATACAACAAACGCATGTGAGTCTTTTCATGCTCAATTTAAGAAACATTTTATTAGCCCCCCATCCACATATATTTTTCTTTATTGAGGCTATTAAATCAATACAAGTTGAGGTGGATATTAAAATGAGAAGTGCTACTCGTCCAAACCCGACTTCAAACCTTAAATACAAGAGGAGGAAGCAGTATTTGCAGCAACTACAAATCATGTATCACAATAAAGAAATAACACGATTGGAGTATTTGAAGCGTGCCTAGTACCATTATAAAAATAGCTAGTTAAGAAGGAGTTTGCAAACGATGGACATTGTCCTGATATTTTTTTGACATTTAACTTAAGCATATTTAATCACTAAACAATTTTTAAACCGCCAGCATAAAGCAATAACAGACTTATGCTGCTAGTCCTAAGCCTAGAACAAATTAAATACCAAACATAATTAAATGGAATGCTTAAGTTTCTAAAAGAAGCCGAACTCAAAAGTTTGGAGGGGCTTCTTAAAATTTAGGGGCCTGGCATATACCCCTTGAATACAGGCCTAAAACGGACTAAACAACAAATGCAAGTTAATAACATTTTTTTTTAAATATTATCTAGGCCATAAATAATATTTCTCTTGTTTCGTAGAGTGTAGCCATTTCTAGTATTCAATTAGTGTTTAATTTGAAGTGTGAAGGAAAGTTGCTTAGTATCCAATCAGAGACAGAGTACTAAAGCTTTCTCTCTGTGGCACTGACATATTTGAAAAGGGAAGGGGGTAGGAGAGAGAGTTGCGCAGTTTGATACTATACTCTTCAAGGTCGTCAACAACCAGCACATTTCCCTCCACTTTTTTTTGCGCAGCTTGATATTATCCTTTCTGCCGTTTTTTTGTTCTTCATTTGTCACCGTTGTCTCGAAATATATTTCGTTTGTCTCATCGTGCTTTCCGAAATATAGCGTAAACAAAGTAGGGACGCTGGTGAAACGATAGTCCTCACCTCTCCAAATTCAAAAATTCTTTTTGTCATTCGTTTGTGCTTTGTTTGTCTCCGTAAAAAACGTTTGTAACCTCACTACTTCCGAAATATAACGTAATCAAAGTAAGGTGTTGGTCTCCCAAACCTCAATTTTCAAAATTTATTTTTGTTAATCGTTTGTTCGAAAAACTGGAGTTTGCTCTTTCGCCGTAACCGAAATATATATACAAAAAAAAGTGGGGCATGACAGTCTCCGACCTATGAAACTAGTATAATTGGTTAGTGCCATCCGCTTCTACTTTCTATTTCCCTGTTTACAAGATAATTTTCAAATGGCATTATTTCGGCTTATTAGATGTGTGGTATTTCCTAAGAATGATAAATACCACACGCCAATCGTTATAAAATATGAAAATAAATAATTATAACATTTTCTGCTTGTTTATGATAATTATTAATATCGTGCCTGTATACTCATTTTATTAATCTGGGCGTGGCTGGGTACAGCTTAGAACCGGGGGTTAAAAACCATTAGCTACAAAATGTTCGCTGTTTAAACATCTGGGAACCATTGTAGTAGGCTACCGGTACATCAAAATGTATTTCCCACGGTATTTGCGGTGGCTTAGTGATACAGTGCTCATCTATCGTGCTTAAGGCATATGTTCGATCCCTGCTTGTGCTATGTAAGTTTTGTAGTAGACAAACACTGTATGCGTGGGTTTTCACGGAGTTCTCCCGCTTCCTCCCACTTTCTTCATTCCACTAATTCTTCCGGCATCATCCAAACGGTCTGAACCAAGGTTACCAAAAGGTCTTAAAATTAAATTCAAATTCAATCAAGGGAACTTATGCGCTTTAGCGAGCAGATTGTAGAGGGATTAACCTAGATCCTCAGCGAAATATAATTTACCCTAAACTAACCGATTAACGGTGTAGATCACCCCCGCCATCTTGGTACGCACTTTCCATTGATTTACACGGGAATTGTTTTACTCATTTTATACCTCTCGGAAGTAGAATCTTTAAGTTCTGCTTTCACAAAATTTGTCTTGGTGGTTATTTTGACTCTTGTATAGTTTTGGTTTGTGAAGTATCTTCAAATATATAAGTATAATGTATTATTAATAGTTTGCTATATAAATCACAATATGTTAACGGGAAGTTATAGTCTTCATGTGTAAAATATTGCATTTCTATAAAATAGCATGAGTAAAAGAGAACATGACGATAAACTGGGCGAAAACAGAAGTTAAAAGTATGCTCCTGAAAGACATAAGACGTAAAACAATTTCCATGTAAATCAATGGACGCTGCGTACCAAGATGGCGGGGGTGATCTACAACGTTAAGAAGGATTGTCAGTGCAGCCTACAAAGTAATATCTGGCCCGTAGGGCCACCTTTAACTGGACGTCTGGCCAACTTAGGCCACTTTAGTCCTTGGAAATATTAATGTAATTTTAGTAGGATATTTAATTAATTATGTTTGGGAATTTGAATCGGTTTCCTTTCCAGTTAAATGACACTGTAATGCATTTTTCACAAAATTAAATTAATCTAAATATTAGTCCAAATCCGAAAAATGTGTAATTTAAATAACCGGAAATTCTGTTGAAAAGGATTTATTAATTTTGCTAAAATTATTTTGCAGTTGCGTTAATATTTTTATAGTTTAGAAATTAGGAACAAGGATTAGGTTAGGTAAAGTCCATTTCGCTCGTGAATATGCCAGGTTCCACTCGGATAAATGTTTATGAAGTATGCCATGTCTCAGATATTATCTTAATTCTCTTTTCCACAGCCTCGCCACATCCCTGGTAAGTAAATGTGTTATTTAGATGTATTTTGTCTTTCCTGTTTGACCCTGTGTTATTGATTTATGATTTGCAATAATTCTTGATAGGTTATGTTGTGTCATTTGATTGTTATGTTTAATTGTTGAGGTAAGTTAAGGTTTGCGAATTTCTTGTTTGAGTTTGATGTTATATGTCTTTTTTGATTATCCTTGATGTATTGAGAGATCGGGGGAAACCGTATGCCTGCATATAATGTCCTTCTGTCCTCTTTCCATCTTCTTTGAGATACCCGCAGCCAATATTTCTCATATCTCTCTATATAATCAATGTTTGTTCCAGAATGATACAGTTCATGGCCATATAATATTGTAGGTCTTAAAATGGATAAGTAAATTCTATTTTTAATTTTCTGTGGCAGGTCCGCCAAAAGTAAGCTTTTTAAGGCCGCAAAGACTTGTAATGCCTTTCTTCGTCTGTCTTTAATATGTTTTCCGAAATGAAGCCTACGATCCAGTGTAATATTTTGCTTCTGAGGATGGTTTAATTTTTGATTTTCCTATTTTAATGAATTTCCTGTTATCTACCCGTACCCCTTTCCCTGAAGGATAAAATAGAATAAACTAGTTTTTTCCTTCGTTGAGCAGCAATTTCCAAGTCCTACACCATTTTAGAAATTTATTAGCAATAACTTTGAGTTTTGAGATAATGATGTTGGAAGATCTCGCCGTTGTCCAATAAGCGGTGTCGTCCGCGAACAAGCCAAGCTGAGTAAGGTTATTTGGAGTATGGAGTATCATTAACATACACAGAATACAGAATTGGACTGAGTGCGGCTCCCTGAGGAACCCCTTTCTTTATAACAATTTCCTCAGAAAAATCTTCCTGCAGTCTAATTTTGGTAGTTCTATTATTAAGGAATTGAATGATCCATCTTATTATGGTTGTGGGAAGATTCATGGAATAAAGCTTATATATTAAACCCTCATGCCACACCGTGTCGAACGCCGCAGTGAGGTCCATGAAGACTGCACCCGCCTTACATCCCTTATTCAAAGCTATTTGTACGTCTGTAACGATTCTCATCAGTTGATCTATGGTTGAGACTTTGTTACGGAATCCTGCCTGAAATTTAGTGAGTAATTTTGTTGTTTCCAAATATTTGTTGAGTCTTCTTGCCACAATCGTCTCACATAATTTTGCAATGTTATTCGTCAGAGTTATGGGTCTATAATTTGCTGATGCAAATCTACTCTTGTTTGGCTTAGGTGTAAATATTGTGAAGGCTGACTTCCAATTTTGAGGCAAAAATCCTAATTTTAAAGAGGCATTAAATAATTTAGTTAGAATTGTAAATAAAATAGGTGGGCTTCTTTGTAGCGCAATGTAAGGGATCCCGTCAGGTCCGGGTGCCGTATTTCTTTTCTTTTTTAGGATATTTCGAATTTCTTCTTCTGTGATGTCTGCCAGAATCTCTGTAGTAGCTTCAGTTGGATTGTCAATTTTGTCCTGTTCCGAAATGTCCTGATAATGTTTCGTTAATTTTCTAATTTTGGATGCTGTTCTAATTACTTCCCTTTGTATCTTTTCAGTGTTTCTGCTCATGTCCTCTCCTATCCTTTCCTTGAACTTGGAATGAAACAAATCAAGAAAGTCCCTATTTGATGAGATGGTTACATTATCTAACTTATTTGGCAAGGATTGGCCACACTTTCTTCCTCTAAATGCAGATAAAGATTTCCAAATCCTTTTAGTGTTTTTATAATAATTTTCAGTTAAGTTACAAATAAAATCATTTATTTTACTTTCTCTAAATCTGCCTATCTTTTGTTTAATTTCTTTGTGTAGCTGATTGACTTGTGTTTTTAGATACTCAGTGGGCTGTTTGTGGTATAGTCTATTAATATGCCTTTTGTATTTGATGATTTCAATAATGTCAGCCGGAAGTCTTTCGGTGTGCGGAATGATCTTGTCATATTGTATGTATTTTCCAAGGGCATCTTGAATTACTTTGGTTATAGTCTGATTAACCTTGTCTATATCCTCAGCCGAACCTATATCATCCTGAATATCTCCCAGTTTATCCAGCAAGTAATTTCTGTAGTCCTCCCAATTGGTTTTATTGTAATTAGGATAGTAGATATCGGGTACACTCGTTACACAAAACTCGCGACAGGAAAATCCGAAAAAAAACGGGAAAATCACGGGAAAAATCATGGTATGGGTTGGATCGCGACAGGAAAATCCTTGTGCGATATGTTCGTAGAAGATGACGAGTGAATTTTGGGTGGAAGAGAGGGCTTTAGGAGAGGAAAATCCTTGATATTGTGTGTTCATAGAAGATGACGCATGAATTTTGGCGGGAAAATTGGGAGAGGAAAATCCTTTGGTCTTTGTAGGTGGGGTGGTAGCGTTGTGGGGAAATGATTGCACAATACTTTATTAGAAGCTACCCTCGTAGTCCAGTGGTTTCACAAGTGGTTGTTGTTGACGTCAGCAGAGATGATTGTCCAAGGCTATGAGTTGAATGTGGCTGGTATGACGCAATGGTTTCTGCAAGAAACACTGAATGTTAAGATTTATTTTTGTTGGGGCCCTTTATACCCCTGCTTACATCCCTTGATGTGAGATAACATTATTTTTAATGGAGTCCCCCACGTGTACTCCTGGCTACGTTCCTGTCTGACTTATGGAAAATAGTAATGCAAGGCCCCCTCTCAGCATTTCATTCTAGGTACGTCCCTGTACGTAATAGTGGATAACACAAATTGTTTGAAGTCTTTGATGAGAGGGATGTTTATTTTTTAATGGACTTCCCCCCCCCCCCCCCCCCCCCCCC
>JAGDQP010021067.1:18089-32295 GCA_022664845.1 Lepisma saccharinum | reverse complement strand
CTATTATTACTACTTTTACAACAAATACTACTACAATATATAGAACAATATCAACTACTGCTACTACAACAAGTCAAATCACAGCTACATCTAATACTACCATTATTATTAGTATTGATAGTAATAGTTACCTGTAACTTGTGGCAGAAGTCACTAACCGTAAATTTCACTGTTATGCGTTATATACACTATTATCTTGTCATTGAGCTCCGACCTAATTGTTTCCATATACAGAATGCGCTCTTTTATCCGGCATTCTATAAACCGGCACGCTCTATTATTCTACATCGGTAGAGCTACTTGCATTCGGCTTTTTCCGGTTTTGCTCGCTCGCTCACTGACCTTGTCAGCAACGTCGCGCCACAGCGCTTGGCTGTAAATGCCATTTTCTTTGTCATCTGCTGTTCATCTGTGTCGCATGCTTTATGCATTGATGCTTACGACCCTTGTAACCAGTGTTGTGCACATTACTTTTAAAGTGTAGCACGTTACAAGTTACTTTACCCACTGTCAAAAAGTAACGCGTTACCAGTTACTTTACTCGCTTTCAAAACTAACGCGATATAAATGGGATATAAATGGGAGAGTGTCAACAGAAATAAAAGACAGATAAGGGAGAAAGTATGGGGATGAAAATTAGCAAGAGGAAAATAAATGTCTGTATTCATCCGTCCCCGAATCAATCTCCAAAACTTTCTATTATTGTTGAAAGACAACAGAAAATAGTTTGGCATTGATAACTTAACTACTTATATGACTTATAGTCATATTTTTAAACTACAATATATCATGTTAAATAAAATTTATCAGAATGAAACTAATTGTCACAAGATTTCTTGCCGGCTGGGTGGCCGAGCGGTCTGCGGCGGTAGGGTATCGGCTCGAAGGTCTCGGGTTCGAGTCCTGGCAGCGTCAAGGGTGTGGATTTTAACAGCTAAAGGCGAATCGTGATGGGCCGAAGTCCAAGGTTACTAGCCTGGCCCATATAAAAATAAAGTTTACCAAAGTTTTTTTACAAGACTTCTTCTAATGTGGAACAACATCAACAAAAGCATTAAATTAATATTATCGACATTCGTACAAATAAAGCTTATAGTCTCAAGCGAGACGAGAGTCTCTAGATGCAAGTCTCGTCTCGAGGGATAAGTCTCGGTCTTAGTCTCTTCTCGATGCATAGTATCTCGGTCTCGTCTCGATTCCTGGACCTTAGTCTCGGTCTTGGTACCATGCCTAGTTCTCTGAGGTGTTATTTAGAAGAAGTTGAAATTTGGGCCTTAAAGTGCGAAAAATGCAATTTCCAAAGTTAAGTTAAAGTATGGATCACACAAGTCTAAGGCCTCAAATTTCATCTTGAGCTTGCATGTGCAAAGAGAGTTTACAGAACAAAAACCTTAGAATTTTGCCTCTCTTTTGTAATTAGGTGGTAACATTGCTACTGTTGAAAATACAAAAAATTTCTGGACGTATTTCTCCTAATATTTAAAATCTGAATATTAAAAAAATGATAAGACTTAGAATATGTTTTTAAAATCTGATGTTTAAAGTTAAGTTGGTTGAATACAAGAATAGGTCAAGAAAACTTGTCGTTTCGAAATCCGATAGTGGCTAGTGTGCAAAGTTGCTACCTATAGCAGACACTTTCCAAGGTAAAAAATGGGATTTTTCGACAACTTCTTGTGCTGACACATCGACTTTGAAAATTCACTATTACGGCGAAGAGACAACCCGCATATCTCGCTATGTGGGACTTCTTTGCAGGTTCATGGCCGGTGAATTTTCCACTTCAGAATAATGTAAGTGAAGTCAAAGGCATAAATTAACCATAAGTTTAAGTGCACTATAAATGTGAAGGTATTTGTTTACGTTTGGTTTTAAAAATGCAAAATATTACTTGAATATTTCCAAAGAGACGAGTGAAGCGTCTGACTGTTTATTATTTCTTGTATGTGATTGAGTTTCTGGCCAAAAAGATGAATTATTACTGGTTTATATAAGCATAGAATTACCAGAATAATTTATGCGATCTACCAAAAGTGGAAATATAAAAATAAAAAAAATGCCACAGGTAAAGATGCTCAAAGGAATTTTCTAAAAAGTTTGTAGAAGATTCTGAAGCCATACTTTCTGATATCACAGCGTGGAAATGTATCCGCAAAAGATGCGAGTGCTCACTTGAAAACAACCGCACCTTGAGATAATTTCCCGTAAAAATCAGAGGACTATCGGGATACGTGTCGTGCGTGAGTGTTACAAAACTAGGACCCTACTTGCAAAGACTTGAGAACGGAGAGTGCAAGTATCTAAGACAGGAAACAATAGAAACTAACCATTACAGGGCCATTTATAGCACATTCAGAATCGAACTTGAATTTGACAGTGTATTTCACATTAACGGTAATAACAATCACATTTGTTAGTCAAATATCCTTTTGAGGAGCAATAGTGATTACTAATCTTCTATCCGTGATCCCATACCTAGGTGTAACACTTGTTTAATAAATAAGAGGGTTATTCGCAGTACATATTGCCAGCTTAACTCGTTTCTTTGCCTTCCACTTTATTCTATCCTTTATTGTTGGCGCATTATCCATAATTTATCTATTATCTCTACACCAAATATACATATTAGGAGATACAGATAATTCGTCCTCGTAACTACTGGAAGAATACGTATTAAGGTCATAAGTGCAAGGTCATTGAAGAATACGTCAATGGCCTTCATGCGAGAATCCAGCCAGATTCTTATCAGAGTTTCTACCCGTTGGAAATCAGAACTAAAGTGCATGCTATCGTCCAAACTCATGGACTCTTTATCTATCCTGAAAATTTTCTGTTTCTGATTTCCTCTGACTCAAACCGTCGGATGTCAGGACTCTGTCATGGAGGAAGATCAAAAGTGCCATGTTTGGAAGAAGAAATCATATCATATTTAAGAGTATACTGCTCCCACGCTGAGAGTCATTGCGGTCGACTATTACGAAATAATTTATCAATGGCCAACTACAAAAACAGAACCAGTATTAAGATTTTGTCCGACATCGGAATGAAGGAAAACATCAAGACAGGTGCAATGGTTTTAAAAAAATGACGCGTGAGATTTCTATGCCACACAGACGCCGCGGAACCCGTTAAATGAGTAACAGAAGCACCATGTAAGACGATCGACTCTGAAAGCAGATAACTTCGTTAAAGCGATAGTAAAGTCAATAGAACGAAAGCTCAGATTTAGTTCCAAGTCTGCCTGCATGTAAATGCTGTCTAACAAGTAAAGCTACCTAGCTTAGTAAGGTAGTTTTGCTAGACTACACGTACTAAGCATGGGATGTCTGGGCGGAACTCCAGGAGCAGTTACCTCCTCGTGATGAGTTCGGAGTATTTTGCACCTCTAAAGAGAAAGATAAAAAGAGAACTGCACGTTTTTGGTATACTAAAACTCGTATTGTGGTTAACTTATATCTTTGACTTCACTCATCATCGAAAATCGACTTCTAAAATCGAAAAGACACCGACCGGAAACTGTTTTTGGCACTGTTACTGTTTTTGCGGCTTGCAGAATGCCCAGTTTGAATTCATAAACAAAAAATCACTCGCAATTGTGTGTCCTCTATGGTGCACTTTCATACTACCCTGTTCAACAACATACTGCCTCCTGACTGTCTTGGTACCCCAGCCTATTTGCTTGGACGTATTCGTAATTTGTGACGTTAGAAGCGTAACGATAGTCGATCTCTGTGTTGTGTTGCTGAGGTGCTTTCCCACCAGACGTGAAAGCGGTTATTTTATTCGAACAAACCCAACAGAAATCTAAAATGAGAGTTTGCCTAGAAAGATCATGATATTTTTAAAAAGAAATCATAATATTCATAAGTGGTTTTGTAGAAATAACAGCGATTTCAAAGCTATGATATCGACATGCGGTCATTCTAAACATGGGATGAACATATATGAAATAGAGTTAAGAAAAGTATGCGCCTACTTGGCTTACTGTACAAGTATGATGATGTAAGAGATCTCCAGACATTAGTATTATACTGCAAAAGCATAAACCGTATATTACCATCTCTTAAATTATTCTGTTATGGCCATTGACTACCAGCAACATTGTCGAAACTTGATCGAATTTTAAACTTCTTCTTAATGATTGTTAGTGAAGAGTATCTAGTGTACGTAGTTTAACATACGAAAACTGTTAGATATCCTGTGCCTTAACACTTGATATACGTCGTAAACAGATGGATTTTAAATTTCTGTATAGTATTGGAAATTTATGTGAAACACTCTTGCAGCAGCTATGTTTTAGAATACCTCAGCGTAATATATTTACAAACATACGTTTGTACTAGATTTTCAAGTGTGAAAAGATAGTTGTTTTATAGATTTCAGCCTCAGGTCAATAGTATTGCGGTGAGTTTCATCTGGCTTCGGCTTACAACTGTTATATGAGAGACATTTGAAGCGTATAGGGAAAGAAGGGGCATGCGTGTCTAAGCACTCTCCAAATTTCAGTTGGTGAGCTATAGTGATCAGGAATGGAGGTGGTTAGGAGTGATCAACGAGCCGTCGATGAACTTGGAGATTACTTTGAAGGCGGCTAAACACCGTGGATTACCTGGGGGATCCGTCCTTGTGACAGATTTGCACCCTTCTGCAAGTAGTTTCGTGTAACTTTTGCACATACCATAATAAACCAATGTTGTCCGGGTGCCTGTGTTTTGCTTCTTCCCTACTAGAGCTTCCTACATCCAGCCTTCCGTTGGTGGCACTACTCGGCAGTACATGCCATACACTTTCAATCGTATATCTTAGATTTCTCGTGTTGACCCTTGTTCGCGAGAAAAAAGAATAGTTGTCATGACTTATGACTTAACCCTGGTATAGGGAGAGTTAGACTTTAAAATGCGTTTTACCTTCCATCACCTTCTTTTCCTGTACTTTTCATTTGTGACCCTCTTAGCGCATGATCTGTTTTCGTATTCTATTTTCGTTCTTGAGAGAAAAAAAAATCAATCTGCAAGAACTAGCATGTCACCTAAAAAGGCGAATGTTTGAGTAGCCGATATACAGCCCAAACGCCTGGAACTAGAAAAACGAAATATGGTATGAAGGTACATTATCAATAGGAGATTAAGCAAATATTAGAAAATTTGAGAAAAAAGTCGCCATTTTGAATCCAAAATGGCCGCAAAACCCATTGTTGTATAAATACACAGCCTTAACCGCTGGAGCTACAAACACCAAATTTGGTATGACGATACACCATCACTAGTAGGTTACGAAAATATTACAAACTATCTCCAAAAATGCCATCTTGGACCCAAAATGGCTGACTCCAGAAATTCATTTCCCACATCTTTTGAGCTAGAGGTACGAAATTTGTCATATAAGTGTGTTACAAAGAGTAGTTTAGGAAAATATTACAAAATTTTTTAAAAGTCGCAATCTTGAATTCAAAATGGCCGCTACACCTATTGTATAGAATCCACAGCCTAAACGGCTGGAGCTAGAAAAACGAAATATGGTATGAAGGTACATTATCACTAGTAAATTAAGAAACTATTACAAAATTTGGAAAAAGTCGCCATCTTGGATCCAAAATGGCCGCAAAACCCATTGTTGTATAAAATACACAGCCTTAACCGCTGGAGCTACAAACACCAAATTTGGTATAACGGTACATCATCACTAATAGGCTATGAAAATACTACAAAATGTCTTCAAAGACACCTTGGATCCAAAATGGCAGACCCCAAAAGTTCATTTCAACAACGTTTGAGCTAGAGATACCAACTTTAGCATGGAGGTGTGTTATGAAGAGAAGTTTAGCAAAATGTATTAGTTTAAAACATCGCCATCTTTAATTCAAAATGGCTGCCCAAAAACATTTTCCACACGTTCGAAATAGAGAAATGAAATTTAGTATCAAGGTGTATTATCAAGAGTAGTTTAGAAAAATATTACGTTTGGAAAAGTCGACATTTTGGATTCAAAATGACCGCCCCAAAAAACTTTTTTCGTCACCGTTCGAACTAGACAAATAAAATTTTGTGTGAAGGTGTACCATCACGAGTAGATCCCGTCAATATAAGAATATGTTAAAAAGTCGCCATCTTTAATCCAAAATGGCCGCCCAACAACCAATTTTTCAAACCACTGCAGGTAAGGAAACAAAATTTGGTATGTAGGTGTACCATCACGAGTGTGTTACAATAAATGAGACAAACTTACCCTATGGGGACAGATCTACACCATAGGGGCGCAGTCCCCATTCTTTCCTCCCATGTGTCGATTATCTTCCAGTGCTATGGCACTTTGAGTACGTAGTTACAGACTACTACGAGTTAGCCCATTCACTTTCAATCGAAAAGAACGTCTTTTTCTTGGTAACTGGTTATTTCTGTGATCTCTTCAGAAGTTCATATGGTTACTATTTTATTTTCTCATCTTCCATTCCAATGTAAAATGGCTTAAGCTATATTTGGATACCAGAAATAAGTAAGTAATACCGTACCAGTATAATTTACAGTAACATACCTAAGTTACGAGTTTAATAAAATAACAAAACATGACCGTTTTTAAGAGTAGTTTTATTGAGAATAACATTGATTAGCAAAAGGTCTGGTACACAAAAAATGATTAAAGTTACAGAATAGTTTCGTTAGTAGAGTTCGTGTTCAATGTTTGCCTCGGTAAAACAGTTCTTACCAATCTTGATATGTTCGTGATACCAAAGAGTTCACTGAATGTTTTTCTGTATTCATCACTAGTTTTACAATAAAGTACGAAGTTTACACTACTATTGATAAATATAAGTAAGTCAGCGAACCTCGCAAGCCTTTCATAGCACTTTGTAAGAGAACTTGGAGTATTGTAAAGTATGAGGAAAATCACAGCCACTGGAAAGTGTGTAACAAAAAAGACAACAACAATTGATAAAAGTGTAAGAGTTACCTTATTGGACTTATCAGAAACTTCTGTAAGAACAGCAGAGCTTAAATATTGTCTTCTCTGTCTGACTCTCCTCAGAGCAACAATCAGGAAGCAGGATATAACGATAACACTAGCTAAGGAAACACATTTGTTTAAGGCTAAAATGACCAAGTCAATGATTATCAGTGTCTTATAGTACCCATGTGGAAGTGACTCGTCATAGTAGTCGATGTACATACAATAGTTTATGCCATCGAAGGGTCTATCTCGAATGAGTAACAAAATAAGTTGAATATTCAGAAGCACTGACAATACGTAGACTATCGCTGTTCCAACATAGCTTCTCTTCATGGTACAAAGCTTCTGGCTTCTAAAAGGTAGGAATACCATGAGAACACGCCAGATGCCAATCAAAACAGTCATCCATGTTGAAATCCTGTTAAATACCCATTTGGATAAAACTTTCTCAAAAACTGCATAATAAAACCAGCCATTGTGAGTGGTATTATTGTCGTTTCGATAAATTAAACAATGTATGTGAATAGGGATTTCATTTGCCAAGAGGAACAAATCGGCAATGGACAAAGCAGTCAAGAGTACATTTATGGCTGTCCTCATATTTTTACGGGTTAGAACAATGATGTTAATGATGTTTGCCACAGTACCAAACAGCAAAATAGTTAACTCTATTTCTAAATGAGCCTCTTCGTATCCAGCTAAAAAATAAACTACGCTGCCTGTACATGTTTGTTCGTCTGCTTCAGTTACATTAGTGACATTCATTTTCAAATTCCCTTATTAATGGAAAATAGTGTTAGTAACAGGATTGTGCGGATGCTATGTAAAGTCCTTTAAAATGTGATTATTTTGTAGGAAGATAGTTTATAAAATAAAGTATTTGCTTGTCACTTAGAACACTTTACTTTGAACACTTAGAACACACACTTTCATGCGTAACACAAAATACATGTCCCATCGTACCACAAGCTGAACCAATAAATGAAGTACTAATTGGCTTTAGAATTATTTAATATTATATTCGATGAATGTAAAGTTAATTTTTCGATGAATTTGTTCTTAACTGTGTTTTTTAATTACTTCAAACATAATGGCACCCACTACAGGATACAAGCGTACGGTACAAGTTAATTTTACACATGGACAACTAATGCATCTGATGTTTTGTACTGCTGCTAAAAATAGTTTGCTCTAGTGTACACGCATAATATTTGCTTAGTGTTCTGATACTAGTGATTCACTTATTATATTACTCTCGCAGTGTAACGTGTGAATTATAAAACACATCCAACTAAAGAGATTCAACTTTTCAACGGTCTTCGGTTTTCGTTTTGCATGAACTTGTATCTCTTCGTCTTATTCTCTGTTAACTTAATAGCGATTATAGCACTTCCATGCTACCAAAACAGTCTTCAGACAGTGGTATTAGAATTGTAGTGACGTACTCCTATTCAATACAAATGTTCCATCAGGCTGTTTTCTTGACTGTCTATCCTAAAAACAAGAAGAAAGAAATTTGTTAATACTAACATTATTTCAATTCGTTATATATTCTAATTTCTTAACTCCGACATGAATTTCCAAACTGACACAAAGTAAGATTACAACAGGGTGCAATTCTTTATTAAAACAAAACAGAACACATACATATATTCATAATTTTGCATTACCTTTCATTTTAAACTACCGATCACATGAGATAATCCGGCGGAATTCACGAAACATTTACGTACAGTATTTGCTGAATGTTGGGGTTGCAGATTGCAGATCCAACATGCAAAATATTATATAGCGCATGCAATTTGCGTAATACCAAACTTCCATAGTACTTTGATTTGTCTAGTAGAGGGCCGTAGGACTACTTGCCTACTGTCTTTATATTTGTTATATTACAAGCCGTAGCTACTAATAGATATACTAGTACTTTGGGTTCTAGAATCTACAGTATTGGAGCAAGATACACTAAACTTTGCATAGGCTAAAACCGTAGATTATGTTTCGTCCCATGACATGATTTCAATAGGTATTTATTAATAAATTTCGGAATAGTTGATGAATGAAAAATTAACAAGGTAAATGGACACTGTTAGATATTTAAATTTGTAAATTGTAAATTTACAAGGTATTTAAATTTAGCTGTAGATAATTCACATTTGGAACATATTGGTAGAGCTTACCGAGAAATCTTACAAGTATATTTATTTCTTACACAAGATAGTAAAAGTAAGCTATCAAATTTGATTCAAGTATTTTGGATTACTTTTCTTTCCTCCTTGTGAGACGGGAAAGCAAAAGTGAATTCTTCATAACTTTCGACTTTCAACTAATATTGGATTCGCTTCACACTAAAACTTTTCATTATTTCGTTTCAAAAATACAACAGATATTATTCTAAAGTGTGTAGCCAAAATGTTAACTTTTGTGAATATTGAGAAACATAATCACATAACATTCATATTGCAATTACAACCAACACATTGTTTTTGCGCACATAACAACACTCCAACTTAAATAAACCGAAGCATGCAAATATTTTCATTATTTGAATCATGAATTTTCATAATTTTCTGCTTATCAGTCTCTATGTCTTAAATTTATATTTTGGCTCTATGCAGTACATGCATCAAGGTAGTAAGTACATTCCACATAACATCCGAAAAGGTTAGGAAATAACGAAATTAATAGGTATTATTGCTTTCAATGGATTTAATTTTCTCCGTAGTAACAAAATGAAAAGAAAGAATTACATTTTCAGGCAGCCATCTTTGTTTTTCTTCTCTTTGCCTTGTCTCGCCGTAGTAAAATATTCTTGAAATAACGTCAGAACACTGTACGAATGAATTTATCTTCCTAGTAATGTCTGTACTCTAACGGATGTTTTGTGCAAAACACTTTTAAGGAAATCACGTCACATGATTGATCTTTCTATTGCTTATAATGATAAAAACTCCTGACCACTAACTAACCAGTCTTAGTTTGCTAACGCTCGCTGCACTTGGAATGTCCGTGAAGACATATAACATGTTGAAAATGCAAAACCAAGCCGAAGGTGGTGTTTTTATTCATAAGTAGTAACAAAAAACAATAATGTACTTGTGACAAATATGGTTAAAGAACGTGATCCTAGCGTCCCAGACATTCGTAGCCATCAAAGTGTTACACTTTGAAGCAAGTTAGCACTAAGATTCTACTAATAATCGTAAGGGCTCCGGTTCCCTGATGACATCTCAGACACACACACATTCTTTTTATTCATAAAATAAGTAGGTAACACTGATAAGATTGGTGCAAATAACGGTAAGCAGATTGAGAAAATAAATACTTAACTTTTAGACAGTTGGTAACCCTGGTCATAACATATGCCATGAATGAAAATCGTAGGTAATAAAAGTTGTGTTAAATTATTCAATTAATTTGCCTTTATAAAATAAAATTGTATTAAGAATACCAATTATTGATATTTAAAAAAAATGAAACTTAAATAATGGAAAACGTTCTGAAACAAAAGAAGGCGAAATGTAGTGTAAACACTAATTTATATACAGTGCCACAATTTTGTTTGTTTTAATGAATTGTTTAGTGTGTACATAGCCGAAACAACGCTCATAATAAGAACGCTATGTGTTACTGGAGTGATACATAATTCAAGGAAAATAAATAACAATTGCATGAAGAAAATAAATTTAATGTTGTGTTAACCTTATGTATACTTTGTGTTAAATTAGAGTCAACATTACATGTTCTATTCCAGGGGTTTTCAAACTGTGGTACACGTACCATCTGTGTGCTACTCGGAAGGATATTAGGTGGTATGCCATAAAGTTTATAAAGATATTATATTTAAGATATTTAATATCGTTTGATTTCAAAAGTGTATCGAATCCGCAGTCAGTATAATCGTTTATTTTAATGAGTGTAACGTTTATCCTAATATTAATATATAATACTTTTCATTGAGAGCAGAACTTAAGATATTTAACCGAAATAAATTAACTTTTGTGTTCACAATTTCTAGAAACAATAATCGAGAATATCTGACGCAGAAGATTCAGGAGACAGAGGAAAACGGGAAGACAAATAACATAGGAGATCTATACAAAGGGGTAAATTCGCTAAGAAAAGGTTACCAGCCGAGATTAGGAATGATTAGAAATGAACGTGGAGATCTTCAGGCGGATCCGACTAAAATTGTCGATGTGTGGAAAAGTTATTTCGACAAACTTCTTGATGTACACAACGGGGAACAAACAGAGGAATTTGAAATCCATACCGCAGAACCGTGGATTCCCGAACCTAACGAGATAGATATCGAAATGTCGGTAAAGAAATTGAAAATCACCAGGAATAGACAATATTCCAGCCGAAATAATTAAAGCAGGAGAGACGGCACTAATTAAGGAACGACATAAATTGATAAGTGCTATATGGAAAAAGAAGGGGCTCTCAAAGGAATGGAAAACCTCAATAATAATTCTGATTTACAAAAAAAGCGATAAATCGGACTGCAATAATTACCGCGGAAACTCGTTACTTCCAACCTGTTACAAGGTATTAAGTAATATTCTATTAATACGCCTTAGTGAATACGTAGATGAAATAATTGGAGATCACCAATGTGGATTTAAAAGAAATAGATCCACGTTGGACCAGATTCGCCTTGAGACAAATTTTGGAGAAGAAATGGGAATACAATGGGACGGTTCATCAGCTGTTCATTGATTTTAAGAAAGCATATGATTTAATCAAAAGGGAAAAGTCATACAGTATCCTGATACGATTTAAGATTTCGAAAAAAAAAAAAATGGTTCAACTAGTGAAGATGTGTCTCAGCGACCGCATAATCGTACTCTACAGATAGATAATAATATGTCAGATAGTTTCAAGATTCGCAACGGATTGAAACAAGGTGATGACTTGTCACCACTACTGTTTAACTTTGCGTTAGAATATGCGATTTTTTAAAGTTAAAGGGAACAAAAATGGATTATCATTGAATGGTTTGAATCAACTGTTTGTATACGCGGTTGATGTAGATTTAATAGAAAACGATACAGATGTACTACAAAGCAACATCTATGTCTTAGTAGAAGCGTGCGATGAGATAGGTCTACAGGTAAACATAGATAAAACAAAATACATGATAACAAGCCGAAACACAGGGAATGAAGGAAACAAAAACATAGTAATTAGGAATAAGGTAATAGAAAAAGTAAACAAATTTAAATACTTGGAAGCATACGTAACAAGCAAAAATGAGGTCACGGAAGAAATAAAAAGTCGCTTAGTATCGGGGAACGCATGTTTCTATTCAGTCCAAAAACTTCTAACATCGCGATTAATATCAAGGAAATTGAAATTGAAAATATACAGAACGGTTATTCTGCCGGTAATACTTTACGGTTGCGAAAGTTGGAGTACGATCCTAGCAGATGAACATAAATTTCATATATTTGAAACTAAGGTTTTAAGAAAGATATACGGGCCAAAACGGGGCTAGATGACTGGAGAGTGGAGGAGACTGCATAATGAAGAACTCCACGGACTCTACGATTCACCAGATGTTGTAATAATAATGAAATCGCGACAACTAAGGTGGGCAGGCCATGTAGCTCGGATGGGGAAAAAACTACTATTATGTTCTATTCTGGTTGAAGGCCGGATGGATGGAGGCCATTGAGAAGATCGAGACGTAGTTGGGAGGACAATATTAGAAGAGATCTTCGAGATAAGTGTTCATGATGAAAACTGGCTTGATATTGCCCAGGATAGAATCCAATGGCGAACATTTGTTACTGCGGCGATGAACTTACGAGCTCTATAAGTCATAGAGTTAGTTAGTTAGTTAGTTCACATTTTTTTAAAAAGATACTTCCTTATAATTCTGTTTCATTGTATTATTCAAGATACCATTCTAGCATTTGCCTGGTGTGACCAAGGGAAATAAGGAGAAACCTCATTCAGGATTCTTTGCAAAGATGATGTACCCTCTGACCTCCTGATTACAAGAGAATCACGTTAGTAAATGTTCTGCCTTATCAGTATAATCATGGAATTTTAAATACGGTAAAGTCCGGAGAGATTGTGCACAATTCAAGAAATATTCACTAAATTTCTATTGTTTATGTAAACTCATAAAAAAAATTACAAAATGTATTCTTTAGTATCTTATACACAATTATAGGCTATTCGTCTTTGACAGACTTTATTGTATAACTAGTAATAATTATTTTTCAAAAACCTTTATTTGCGCAATTTCTCCCACTAGACCAGGTAAGATTGCGCACATGGGTGGGAGAGACTGGCCATAAGAATAAGATAACATTAGATGGGACGAACCAAATAGAAAATACTTGCTCTTATTCAAAATATTATAAACTGCTGTTTTACAAAAAAAAAAAAAAAAAAAAATAGCCAAACCAGCATGAATATTCCTATTAAATGTTACATTTCTTATTCCTGGTAGTGGTTATCAAATTTTCTAATAGAATCGTAAGTGGACAGAAGTAATTATGGGTCCATGACTCTTGGGCGCAAAACGGTTCTATCTAAATAGCTGGACCTACCTAAATAGTTTATAATGGTATTTCATAACTAGAGCACGAATGTTTAGACACTAAAACATTTAGGCACTAGAAATTTGAAATAAGGTCAAAAAATGCAACTGAACTTGTAAAACTTCTAGAAATGATTTGGCAAAATCTAGACTAACACCTTGAACACAGCAAAATTTCTGCATATCACTCAGAACTTAGGTCTACCGGTTGACTAGCATCAGACTCTCTGATCTTCAGGTACAGATCAGACTCAGAATTTGCACTGAAAGCCCGGATGATAATTTCCGTAGTATTTGTTTCCATAAATGCATTGAATGAAGCATTTGATACTCTAATTGATCTGTTACCTGTCGCTGATTGGTTTGAGGATAATTATTTGTGTGACTATTCTGCATAATTTATTCCCTATTAAATAGTTGGCTTTCCAGGTTACATGGTTCTCTAAGACTGAGGCTTACAGAGTGGATACTAGGAAATTAAAATAACAAACTTTTTCAGTTAGTAAATGAAAATAAATAGAACTATTGTGAAGTTTTCTGCATATTGCCTTAGTTTTTAAATATTAGTGACAGGTCTACCAAATTTAATACATTCGGGAGATAGTGGGTACGAATATTCTAAGAACATGAAATATGACTCTGAAATAAGGTATGGGAAGACATATTTTAAAAAGAAAGTTCCAGGTTACATGGTTCTCTAAGACTGAG
>JAGDQP010021067.1:0-17989 GCA_022664845.1 Lepisma saccharinum | reverse complement strand
TTATTATTATTATTATTATTATTATTATTATTATTATTATTATTATTATTATTATTATTATTATTATTATTATTATATAGTAAAATTGAACTTTAATGTTTCCTCGTAGCAAAAAAAAATAGTTATAAACCACTGACAATATGTAAATGGGAGATACACTACTCAAAATATTAATATCAAATTCTAATCTTAGGTAATGAGTGTTTTTAGTTGTAATATTTTTTTAACCTTTTATGCATATTTTTTATTTTCTGTAATTTCTGTTTCTGACTCAGTGCTATATTAGCTCTTCAGCTGTTCGTAGCACTTTAATAATAAATTGAATTGAATTATTATTATTTCTTTTTTAATTTACTGCATAACGAATAAATAGGAACGGCACAAGAAAAGAATTCGCGGATGACAAGAAAATATATATATATTTGCAGGCGGATGAAAGAATTCCCCGTATTGTGAGAAATCTTGAAACTATTGACATTATACAATACTTGTGGGGGTTTGGTCCATAATTCAGTCATGAAATGATAATTTAATAATGTATATAACATAAGACAAAATACATTAATCAATATCTATATTAGATTTCAATTTATAGTTCTTGTTTCGCTATTGATTTCTTTCCAATATCTCTGTTGCAACAGTAAAAAATGATTTAATAGACAAAACCAAAGCGTCCCCGTATAAAATAAAATGTTCCTAAAGAACTAACTTCAAAAAATATAGTCAACGTCATATTTTTCTTTATCCTTTCAGACAATGAAAAATTCAAAGGTGTATGAATCATCTCTGTCTCATAGTGGATCTAGTGGATAGAGATGGAGAAAGCTAAGCGCTTTAAAAGGACCTGCCACCGTTAGAGCCAAACTTACATTTTTCTCCACTCATTCAGACCACGGCGAGTTCAACGGTGTATCGCTCATCTGTCTGACTTGTAGTTTCTGAGATCTAGAAAGGAAAGTGATAGTTTTCCCCACCCTTTCTAACAACAGCGAATACAAGTATGTATCGTTCATCTCTGTCTGACTTGTAGTATATACGGACAAGCTATATAGTTTATCCTGTCTGTCCGTCTGTACCTCCTCTAGATCTCAGGAACTACTAGTTAGACAGAAATTAGCGATACATCGTTTGATTTGTCGTTATTTAAATGGGTTGGGAAAACAGTCAGTTTGATTCTAGCGTAAGCAGGTCCTTTTACACCGCTTAGCTTTCTCCGTCTGTGTCCCCGTCCACCAGATCTCAGTGCACTAATACACTGAGGTGCAAATAGAAGACCTAATACTTGAGATTCGAAAAACGAAATAATTTGTCTCATTCAAAACGATTATGAGGATCTGTGTATAGTTGATATTCCTTGTCGTTGCTATATTTTGAATACTCCAGGAAATTTGTACTAGAAAGAAACGAAATTTTAACACTAATTGTTCACAGTGAGGAAAAGCTTGTGTTGTGTTACTTTTGTTTATAAAATTATTGTCGTTAACAAACTTAAACTCGGTGCACAGAAGGCAAATTTAAGCATGTTATTTTTGTAGTCTTTCTGCAGCACCACTCGCACTTTCACCTAATTAAAACCATGTTTTCCCACTTCTCGCTTGAATGACGGCCTGCAATATCTGAGGCATGTTTTTAATGATCGTATCAATATTTTCTTGAACGATAAGCTCCATTCCTTCGCAAAAAGTTCACGTAGCTCTGGCAGGGTATGTGAAGAAAGATAACAGACATTTCGTCCTAAGTATTCCACACATGTTCAATTGGGATGATATCAGATCTCGTGCTGGCTACTGCATAACTTAGATCTTCATTTCATTGAGGCTGTGAATGATACAATGCTTTACATGAGGACGTGTATTGTAGTGCACAAGCACGAAATGATCACCAACAAATTGCGAAAGGAACAACTTGTTCTCTAAGAATGTCTTTGATACCGATAAGCCGTAAGAACCCCCCCCCCCCTCCTCCGCAAAGACAAACTCTATTCGAGTAGCCACACTGATCCCTGCCAAAACAATTACTCATCCTGCAGAGAATGCTAGCTGTGATGAAAATGTGCGTACAGAATACTTTTCGCCACAGGCACCCTTTCTTGTCCATATGGAAGCAAGAGGCAAAATCGGGACTCATTTCACAGAGAACTGAAGCATATTTGCGAACAAACGTCTTTGTTAGATTTTGCCCTATTGAGAAAAACGGGAAGGAAGTTGAAATTTTTCATTACCTTTTCCACAATAAACCTTGTGTTGGTAAATGTTGAAATTAACACCGAAAAATTGACAGTCGCCGCGACCGGGACTCGAACCCGGATCTCCCAGTTGCCGGCTAGGTATGCTACCAATTACACCACCAGGTCACAGCCAATTCTCTGTGTATATGAGATGTTCCTCTCGCCTAGACACTCTCCCACCTCTTCATTGCTGGTTACGAGACCCAGGCACTCCACTCATGCGGAGAGTCCTCAACCAAAAATCTGATATGAGACGCTGTACAAAGGAAGAAGAACAATAGCTAGAGCTGACAATTATCTTTTTCTGAGGAAACTTAATAAAATGTACCCTATATGACTCTGTGGATAAGCGAGCAACGGGTGAATAGAATACGAAGAGGGTTTTTTTTTAAAGAGAATTTTTTTACGTCCTAAACTATTTCTTTTTTTTTTTACATTCAAAGAAGTGATATTGGCATTTACTATAGAGTTATCATTTAGGCAATCGCAAGATTAATTTTGAATAAATAAGCGTTGGTGATTAAACCCATTCCAACATATGAAATCATTTATATACTAAATATAGAGAAAAATTAACTCTATCATCAGCTACAGCCATTGTTTTCATTATGATTTGCTACTTAAGACAGGGTCTTACTGATAGGGTCTCTACATCTGTCACAAACAGCAGCAGTATTTTGATAAATGGGATAAATATCTATTCATTTATTTAGACGGTTGTCGTTCATCTTCGGGTACAGGCACAGCCATTTACGATCCGAAAAATAATTATCACAAGTTAATAAGTTTATTTACTCACAGAAGCCTTAGCTTGAGTGAGTCTTATTCTCGAATAATCATTGGTATTCTGTTATCTGGTTACCGAAAACAAATTATTTACGTAATAATGCTTCTACAGCACAGTCATTTAGACTTTCTAACCAACACAAAACAAGTTTGTTAGACCGGCTTGTTTGGTTTTATTTTCTAATGAATAGTCGTGTTTTATTATAAATTTGTGGTACAAGATAGTAAGTTTGGTGGTGTGTTGATGTTTTGTTCTGATTGTTTCAATATTCTCATTTGTAACACTTCTGGTTTCTTATTCATGTCATAACTTGTTTAGTTTTGTTTCTTTTGTTCTAATATACATCAATACATTTTTAAATATAATCTATTGATTGATAATACATCAAAATCGTTATACAAATTTTTGACATCACAATAAAATTTTCTGTTCAAACATAGTCTCAAAATATTGTTCTGTTGAGTTACAAGAGGTTTTATGTGAGAGGTGTATGTTACACCTCAACTTAGTATACAGTATTCTAATAAACTCTGTGTTAAAGCAAAGTTCACCATAATGATTTGTTATCAAGAATTTCTCTAACAAGAAAAAATCTAAAAGATGTTTTTTCTTGATGTATTCATCATTTACAATATATGTAAATTCTATTTTAGATGATTGCCAATTAAAACTCCTAAATAATTAACGCTTTATTCTCTAAGAGATGTAAACAAAGACATTTTATTTGTTTATTAGAAGTTAGCACGGATACAGCAAACGCCATGTGACACCGTTCTTAGAACAATGTGATATAACAATAAAAATAATAACAATAAATAATGATACAATAAGAATTAATATGTTTTATATATATATATAACAAGCCTTTAGAAATTTAATTTTACTGAGAGAGGTCTGGTGGCAAAGGAAGAGTATTGTAAAATGTGATAATCTGTATACAAGAGATAGCTGGATCAAACACAATCTCGGTTTTGAGAGATAGAAATGATGTTGTGAACGAGAATTTTGTCTGGGTACTCTTAGGTTTAAAAGTGGAAGAAGGTTGTTGGTCCACGGTGCGCCCTGCATTATTTTATAAAGAAATTTTAATTCATTTAGTTTTCTTCATGTGTCTATTTTTTTTTATTTTATTTTTTTTTAGATCAAGGAAATTCAAAATGTCTACGTTAGATTTGTGTTGGAGGTTGGGTACCCTGTATTGTACAATGCGGATAAAGAAATGTTGAACTTTGCGCAATTTAGATAACTTGGTTTCACAAGCCATAGACCAGATAGATGAACAGTATTCAATAGTAGGAAGTACACAAGTGAAAAAATATGACCGAAGAGCTCTGAAATCTTTAATACCGGTAAACTTATAGAGAAGCTTTCCCATCACAATTATAAAGTATTAGTTCTTCAGTCACAGGTTCTCCAGCGAGTGTGTGAGAGAAAGTTATATATTTAGTTTTACGTGTATTTAGAATGAGTAAGTGAGCGTTTAACCAAGAAGTTATTATTATTTTTTAGTTCTGTTTCTGTAGTTTCAAATGTTTCTGGTCATGTTTTCCCAGTAATAGTTAACATAGTATCATCAGCAAACGAATGTATGTGCCCTCTTAATTTCAAATTACATAAACCATTTATGAATGTAAGAAATAAATGGGGCCTGATACTGTTCCCTGAGCTACTCCTAATTTAACATGCACGAAGTTACTCATGATTACACCGATGAGCTTTTGGCATCTGGGCTCAGGTTGGGATGAGTTAGGTAGCAGATAAGGAAAGTCTCAGCCAGAGTCTTACTTACCGTAGCTCCAGTGTTCGATTTGTGCAATTTCCAGAGAGGGTGAAGAATTACTCAGATATGAATTATACGGTATTTTGGGATCGTCCATATTCCAGGCTGGAGGTATATATCTGCAAACAGAGCCAGGGAAAATTTTTACAGAAAGGGGGAAATCGCAACCATTCTCTTCTATAAATCGAACACTGCGTAACATTGCTGCATATCCCTGGTGAATTTGAGGGAGACCGTGGGAAACTTCGGATGCGAGCTTCGAATTCTAATATTTTATTTATGGCCTTCAGGCATCTAAGACTCGGGCCGGGATAGGGAAGGAGAAAGAATACGGGAAAGTGTCAGTCAGGGTACAAATTGAAGGTACCATTCTGCATTGTCCTGGTCTGACAGAAAACTCCCTGAAAAACACAGTTAGGACGGTCGGTCGCTAGGATTGAACCTACGTCCTCCCGGATGCTAAGCCAACGCTCTACCACTGAGCGGCGAGCTTCAAACCCGCGTATCTACACATGACCGATCCAAAGGCCACGACGTTATTGCCGCGCACTAAATTATTATGCGGTATAATGAAAAGAAGCATTAGGAAAATACTGTTCTGTTTGTTTCTGCTGGTAATAGACAGACAAAGAAAATGACGACTCGTTCGAGTTAGAACGCATTGACTCAGAATTTGATACCAAAGCCAAATGTTACCGTTGCCGTAAATTAGAGTGAATAATGTGGTCAGTAAAAAAGAAGAAACACTGAACCTGAGTTATCCTAACCAATGATTATTGAACTGTATATAATTTGAAGGTGCGTATACATATAAAAAAGGAAGAAAGTTATTTATATATATAAAAAAATCACCCCATTGGGAAAAGAACTCGGGCCACCCGGTTAGTTGTCCGATGCACTTGTTTATATCCTTTGCGAAGTTTGGAAAGACAAGAACAGTAGGAGTAGGGGCTAATTTTCATCAGTCGTAACAGTGATAGTAATTTAGGCAAACTAGCGGTAAAAAATATCTGCTACTTTATTTTTTGCCCATCCGTACTGTTTAAGCGTGCCCTCAGCCACGGGAAGAGAATATTACATAGACTTTTGTTCCATGGTTTTTCTAGTGCATTTCGCTCCAGAAATTTCTGAATACCAAGGCTTTGTTTCAATAATCTGAAACCAAGTAACTCCATTTTCACCATAATGTCGCATATACATTTCTTCACGTATACGCCTCAACTGTTCCGCACTCTTCGCTGCTCTAATCCCTATTATCTCCTAAGTCTGTCATTAGTATAGATTTTGTTGTGACCCTTTGTTGTGAGCCAGTAACAGGTCTTCTGGAGATACGTCCGCTTTCAAATAACCTTCTTTTTACAGTCCAATAGCTGACATTCATACCTCATACTTGTTCTAACCGATTTCTCGCTTCGACGTCAGTGGTATGGTGGTTGCGCATAACCTGAAGGAGCAAGAAATGGCCATCGGTTGCAGAAATTGACCTCCTCAGGCTTTTCGCAATACGTAATCAGTTGCCGGTACCTCTCTGCACAATAAGCAAAATCCTAGTAGGTGTAATATGGAATTTTTGAGCCAGGTTACTGACGCTTCGTCTATCCTGTATAATGCAATTGCTCTAGCGACTTTTTGGGGACGTTACGGCATGTTACTACCCATCCAGCAACCTAAATCTGATGAAAATAATTGCTTCAAACTGCGTATCACAGAATTTCAACATGAATAGGAACACGAATTTCGATGTAGAAACGCTTGTTTCGGGTTGTTAATTTCATTGCACAGATGCAAAGGAGAGGACAAAAAGAAAAGACCACCAACAGAAGAATATTTCCTTCTCGCAACATGAATAACATTGAGAAACATCGAACAGGTTCATAGCAGCACACAAGAAATGTTCAACATGAACATTATAAAAGGGTTATTTTTTCAGTAATGTCCGATTGTCAATAGAAACAAAACTAGTGGAGATAGTGCCATACATTTTAGTTATTTCCTCTGCACACATTAAACTATTTTTCTCCATAGTTACCATGTTTTTTTAAACATGTATCATAGCGTTCGACAAGTTTTGTATGGCCACGTCGTAGAAATCACCGGCCTGTTACCAATTTTATTATTCGATTTTTGACAGCAAGGAACGTGGCAGTAGTGGAAATTCATTGCTAGATGTATGAGGTGTACGGCCCGCATGCAGTGAGTGACAGTACGGTGCGTGAATGGGTGCGATCGGGCCGACCTTCGAGTTGGTGCGTACAGTTGCAGCAAAAATCCATGAAAATCTGCGTTTCACGATTTCCATGCTGCCACTGGAATTTCCTGAAGCAGTGTCTCGCCGGTCAGCAGTATGACACCATTGAAGAACTGAAAACAACGGTTGAAGATAGGCTTCGGTCACGAGCAGGTGATTTCTACGACGTGGGCATACAAAAACTTGTCGAACTCTACGATCAATGTTTAAACAAACATGGTAACTATGTAGGAAAATAGCTTAATGAGTACAGAGGAAATAACAAAAAATGTATGGCACTATCTCTACTAGTTTTGTTTCTATTGAAGTTCGGACCGTACTTAAAAAACATCCCTCGTATATAGACTTTTCCACTTTCCTCGAGTGTTGCATTTATTTTGCACTTAGAGTATTTATTGTTAGCTTTTCCCACTCTGACTTCATTCATTTTACCACATTTTTATTAATTCGCTTTCTTGTTTGTCTGTTCGGTACAAATTAGCTCACTTTCTTGTCTGTCTGTTCGGTACAAATTTTGCATTCGACTTTAAGCTAACTTCCCGATGAGCTAGAGACTTGAAACTTTAAACAGCTCACAACTGGATGACAATGCAATATTCAACCATTAGATATACGACAAAATAATCCAGTTAACTGTAATTAATTAATTAAATAAATAATTTAAAATCCTTAAATGCACGCAACGCCGCATCTATTGTATACAGTTTGGGTTGCCTATCTCGTAGCGAGTTTAATATTCATCTATTATACAGAAAAATAATTAAAATAGATGTTTTTTTTTTAAAAAAAATCTATTTTTTAAGATGGACTAAGATGGACTAAAAGTAAAAATAATAAATTGAATTAATCTTATGAATCGGAAAATAAAAGCGTGGGTGCTCTTGCTTGCCTTATCATAAAATCATATTCTAAGAGCATCCACGCTTTTATTTTCCGATTCATAAGATTAATTCAATTTATTATTTTTATACAGGAATTCAAGATTTTATATGCATGCAGTGTGTTAAATGTAAAATAAGTAAAAATAAACAAACGAAACAAACACCTAAGGGCCATTAAAAGACATAAGAAAAAATCTCTCACCTGTTACATTCAATCTTTTAAGTAGTTCCAAATCCTCTTTCTATAACGAATTTTCAAGGTCTTTTATGCTCTTGTCTTGTGCACTCTAGTTACAATCGTTGACTAAAGTCAATAGTTATGGCAAGATTTGATGTAAAATAAAAGAAAGGATAGGATTCCTATCAGTATTTTTTTATTATTATCGCAATACTTAGAATGCGTGGTTTAAGCCTACACATTTTGCGGTTTCCTTCCAAGATTATTCCGCAAATCCTTTTAATGAAAGAAGGGTGTTTACACACTTTCCTTTAAACATTCGATGTGTGATGTCATTTACATTAGATACACGCGCAACACACCTAATCAGTATCACTCGCAAGTACGTAAACAAAACGACAAAAGGAGGAAGGAAATCATGTATTAATGAAAGGGAGCTGTGGAAAAATATTTTACAGAAGGAAAGGAAGGGGAATCAAGAAATTGCATTCCGTAGTTGAATACTGTAACAGAGAAGAAGTGACCGCATTTCACTCTGGGGAAATTTTGAGGATAACCAGAGTTTCTGCTGGTTATCCACGGACACACAATTTAGGTTGTTATTTCCTTTAATTTTTCCACTAACAAGTTATAAGTCAATGATGTAGCCGTCTTAAGATGCTGTAATTATTCACATGGTGCCAACAATTCTAGGGTAACCGAACCCCTGTCTCAGTGGTCATAGTAGCGGATTGTGAGAACAAGTTATTTGAAATGATGCTGACAACCATCCCGAAGCAGCTTTTTCTTCATTTCATCAGCCAAATACAGGGATGGTACCTAAGTTATTGTGTTGACTATTATCCAGGAGATAGTCAATGAGATCATATCCAAACGTACCCGGACATGTTGCTAGGAGACTCCACGTCATTTAAAAAAGTTCATATATAAAAAATTAACTGTCCATGTTGACTGTAAGATACTGAGATAGGGGCTATCTTTGTCGAAGTGTACAAAAAGTGTATTTTTATAATTTAATTAACAGAAGTCATATCTGCTTCACTTTCGTCATGGAATAAAACACTGACGAGTTGCAGAGCTCCTTCCACACCGAAGGACGCCTCACTAGGGACGTATTTAGGGGCAAATCATTTCTTTTTTGTAAAATCCACATAATTTTGCCAATTTTGCTAAAAGAGAAAATGAATTTTGGACGGGCTCAAACCCGTTAAATGCACCCCTTGCGAAGTGTGCCGCGGTGTGCGAGGTGAGGCTACAAATTAGAATTTCTAAAATAGTTTTCTGAAGAAAATAATTTATTTTTTATATTGAATCCGAGAAATCGTTCCATTTGATACCCTGCTTCATATCTGTACTACTTTATAAACCTTCATTTTTCAGATCCCCCATTTGCCCCCAATGTGGTGGGTGATTATTGTATAATTACCATTTCTTTGTGTCAACACAAATGATATAGTGTCGATCTTGAACTTTGAGAGAGCTTTAATAATCTCATGTCAACTCAAAAATGAAACATATTTTATCAGTTATCGACGAAACATGGCCGCTATTTTGGTTTTTAAATTTTATTTTTGCAATAAATTTGGAATCCCTCAAATCAAGACTTAAAAAAGCAACAAAAATGAAAGGACTTCGACCATTTTTTTTAATGAAAATGGCAGCCATTTTGGCGTATTGTAAATTTTATTTTTGAGAACATTTCAATAAATTTTATTTACACCATAAGGAATAAGAAAAAATGGTCCCAAAGGATGACGGGTTGCACGTACAGATGGGACATATAAATATTTTTGACCATTTTTCGACCAAAGATGACCGCCATTGCGGTCCAAAGCCAGTTTTAGTTTTACGGAACATAGTTATAACTTTCATTTAGACCGTAAGGAATAAGAAAAAAAAAATATCCCAAAAAATCAGCAGGCGGGGTGCACTTGAGGTCCGTCTAGCTTCCTCACTATTAGGGATTGTAGGCGTGATACGACCATCATACATAGTGCACCTCGTAAAATAAGCGAAGACCATTTGGGTTAGTTTTGGAAATTCGAAATATTGCTAAAATAACAACACAATACTAACAGTTATGGGCCTATGCATATGGCTACTTCTATTTCAATTCATCCAGGATGGTCTATATCATGGTCGCGGATGTTTGTTTTGTATTTTATTCCAAATAGTAGAGACCCGTATTTTTTGTTTTCGCTATATATATATCAGTGGCGAAGCGTGGTTTCTTACAGAAGCTTACAGAAACCATACTAATATTTCACATGTCAGCTTAAGTTTTACCATGATAAAAGCTATAAAAATAAGTCCAATAGGTCGTTCATAGTATTACGTTTCTCACTAGCTAATACATAGGCAGCTACACAAGGAAAAAAGTTGTCCACTCATCATAGTCACTGCGCCTCCCCTTCTTGATGTCCATGATTCTTTTCTTGGTAAGGAAGGAAGATATTCGAACTCAATTCTCCTCTGCTTTAGTAAGAAATGTTTGATCAAGGTCTCTTCTTTTAATTTTAATAACAATTCTTTTTCTATAGATAAATGGGCTAGTGCTGTTAGTCTTTCATGATTCATTGTGTTTCTGGTGTATGACTTGATATGTTTTAACTTCAGAAAATGATCTTTCGACTGAAGCTGTTGAGGCCGGTACAGTCAAAATCAAACTACATAGCTTGTAAAATTCGGGCATCACTTCCTCTAAATCGTTTTCCTTGATGTATCCTAAAATATCTGCTACGCTTTTATTAGCAAAATATTCTCGAGAGTACGCCACTATAAGTTCGTTGCGTACTCGAAGGTTGTCGAAATGTTGTGCGTGTAAATGCGTCAATGTTGTAAAGGCAGGTTCAGGAAACGCTGTTTTATCTGCAGGAAACTTTCGACTGTCAACCAGTTCTACAAATTTCAAAGAACTTAATTGCTGGAAGCGCAAAGGGTGTTGTCGATAATTTCAACATAAACTCGCCTATAATGCGACGTGACATCACTACTAATTCTATGCTTTCTGGAGGGTTCTGGTGGTCCTACAATTTCGACAGTCTTCTTGTATTTTCGAAATCTTCCCGTTTACTATCAATCGACTGTTTGATTTTCTCAACTTCATTTAGCAGAACCCAATATCCATACTCTTTGCTTGCAAAACATTAAAAAGGTACTCTGTTAAAGCAAATATTTCTCCGAATACGAGAAGAAGAAACTTAGTCTGGAAGTCTTCCAAAAAGTTCAAAAAATTATCGTCATCGTTGACTGTTTCGTCATCCCAATCTTGCGCGTTCTCTACGATGAATTGGAACATTTCAATTAAATTTTTCTCTGTTTTCTGCTGTTATTTTCACTAATCGATCGTGATAATTCCAACAGGTTGGAGCTACACGAGGAAATCTTGTTTACACCATTTCATCAAGCAGAACGTTTTTCTTTGTTGAGTGAGAAAATAATCCAGACAGGGTATTTAATTTAGAACAAAATACCGTACTTTACATTCCGCAAGGTTTTTTACAGGCTGGGAAAGAACTAAGTTTAAGATATGGGCAAAGCAATGAACTAGTAGACACAAAATCACTGCACTTCCCTCCCACTACATCGACAACAAACATCTTGCTTGCGACGTGCTGTATAACAGATCCGAACAAAATCACCAGAGGTGCAAAAAGTGGAGCCAAGTTCTTTAGCCCTAAAAAGGTGTTAAATGGGAGACGGATGAGCCAAGTTCCTTGGTGACAGCATGTAACAGGAACAAAGGAACTTGGCGCGAGCTGGCAACAGCCTTAAGGTTGGTGGCGGTGGACGTAGTGGGTTTTAGGATCCCCACCACCCTTATAGCTTGAGGATCATGAACCTTGCCACCTCGCGCCAAGTTTCTTTGCTCCTGTTACATGCTGTCACCAAGGAACTTGGCTCATCCGTCTCCCATTTCACACCTTTTTAGGGCTAAAGAACTTGGCTCCACTTTTTGCACCTCTGGTGTTTTTGTTCGGATTTCACAGCTTTTTGTAGGTGTATAATATATATACTCGCTCTCTCGGCCTCGTTTAGGTCCTCGCCCCCCGTAGCTGGCTGCGGCCTTAACTTCGAGTTTTTGGGTACTTACGCCCCTTTATCGTAACCACTCTCCAGGACACTGTGCTTCCATGTTGCAGATTTTTTCCCATACCCACCACCCGTGAGAATGAAATATTTATTGAAACATAGGGAAGCTTTGTCATATTTATTGTAACCTACTTGTGATGATACAGCAAATTTGCTTCCTGCTGGCGGCCCTAAAATCCACCACCACCAACCCTAAGGCTCGAACATCATCCTGATGTTTTGCTCGGATTTCACAGCTTTTTATACGTGTATACTGTATATATATACTAGGTTCGCCTCGCTGGGTGTGCTGCCCCAGAATTCCGTGTGCGCCCCAACTTCAAATGTTTAGGGTTACGCCCCCTTTATTGCGATCAGACTTTCTGGGGACAGCGCCCCATGCTGTGCAGACCTTTTCCCATATCGCCTCGGGGGCTGCACCCTCATAGCGGTGGTTTGATCCATTTATTGAAACATTTTCGTGATGGTACACCTTCATACCAAATTTCGTTTCTCTAGCTTCAGTGGTTTGGAAAATGGTATTTGGGCGGCTATGTTGAATTAAAGAAAGCGATTTTTAAAAAGTTTTCTTACATTGCCGTTACCTACTTGTGATGGTACACCTTCATACCAGATTTCGTTTCTATAGCTCGAATGGTGTGGAAAAAGTTTTTGTGCGGCCATTTTGATCCAAGTTAACAACTTTTTCAAAAATGTAAATTATTCCTAAACTACTCTTGTTAATACACCTTTATGCCAAATTTCGTATCTCTAGTTCAAACGGTCTGGAAAATGGATTATGAAGTCAGCCATTTTGGATTCAAAATGATGTCTTTGCAGATATTTTGTAATCTGCTAGTGATGATATACCGTCATACTTCGAAATTTCATATTTCAATTTTTAACATCTTTTTTCTTACAGAACCTCAAAATCGCTGATTTCGCAATAAACTCTTCTTCCTGTATAACATGCTGACGTTTTGTGACACGTGGAACTCGGCTGCATGCACTGCCGTACGTGTTGATACTGACCTCGATTCGCTCGCGTCGCTGCGCCAAGAATCCCACGGCAGGCCGCGCATCGAACTTGAGGAGTTTGGAGGAACTGAGTCCGTTTTTTAACACAACCAGAATCTGCAGTGCACTGCGCCACATGATGCAGATATTCCCTCATACTCCAGAGCGCTGCGTCCGAATGGGGAAACTTCCACATTCTGCCTGTATAACATGCTCCTGGCAATGCTAACGTTTATGACGAGTAAAACTTGGTGGGACACGCAGGAGTATTGGAAGTTGGCACGAGGAACTAGGCTCATCCATATTCCATTTCACCACTTTTTAAGGTTGAAGGAGTTGACTGGACAGTTTGCACCCCTGGTGCTTTTGCTCGTATTTCGCAGCTTTTTACACTTGTGTAATGTATATACTCGCTTCGCCTCATTGGGGCGCTGCCACCAGAATTCCAAGATGGCCTCGCTGGGGCGCACCCCTTTATTGCAATCAGGCTCCAGCTGGGAACTGTAACCTAGTAGGGGAGACGAGCCGAATTTATTCTAACCTACTCGTAATGGTACACTTTCATACCAAATTTCGTTTCTCTAGCTTCAGTCATTATAAAGTGGGGCTTAGGCGGGCATTTTGGATAAAAGATGGACACATTTTTAACGTTTTGTTATATTTTCGTGACATACTCGTGATGATACACTCTCATACCAAATTTCATTTCTCTATCTCGAACGATGTGAAAAATGGTATTTCAGATGCCATTTTGAATCAAAGATGGTGAATTTTTTAAAACGTTGTTATGTTTTCCTAAACTACTCTTGATAATACATCATTATGCCAAATTTCGTATCTCTGGCTCAAGCAGTTGGAAAATGGATTGATGACGCCCGCCATTTTGGATCCAAGATGGCGTCTTTAGAGATATTTTGTAATATTTTCATAATCTACAAATAATGTTGTACTGTCAAACTAAATTTCATTATTCTAGCGGCAGCCGTTTAGGCTGTGTATTCTTTAAAAGTTTAGGGTTGGCGGCCATTTTGAATTCAAGTTGGCGACTTTTTCAAATTTTTAAAAAGTTTTCTTAATTTGCTACCAATGATGTAGTTTCATACCAAATTTCACTGTTCTATCTTTAGCCGTTTAGGCTGTGTATTCTTTGAAATTTTAGGTTTGGCGGCCATTTTGAATCGAAGATGGCGACCTTTTCAAAATGTCGGAATTTTTCCTTTATCTACTTATCATTCTCTACCTTCATACCAAATTTCATGTTTCTAGCTTACTCCAAACACCCTAAACAATATGATGAGTGAGTCAGTCAGTGAGTGAGTGAGTGAGTGAGTCAGTTAGCCTAAAATGTGCAATTTCAGGGGTCCACAACTAGAACATAGTTTGAGATACGAATATGAAATTTTGTACATCTGCACATATTTACCATATCTCCTTAACGGCAAAAGCTCATATTCCTATCTTTAACATCTTTTTTCTTACGGGGCCCCCAAATCGTCGATTTTGCCATAAACTCTTGTTCCTGTATAACATGCTTCTGGCAGTGCTAACGTTTTCTGACGTGAAGAACTTGGCTCATGCACTGCCGTGCATGTTGATATTGTTAAAGAATTAACAACAATAGCATTCATCTTGCCAGTGTTCGTAAGTTAATTTTACTCTCTGAACATCGAATTTATGAACTTTTTAAATATAAATTCTTAATTATTTCAAAAAGATCATTTTTATTTACTTTCCCTCTAAATATATTGTATAATAATTTACCCAAAGCGGAAGAATTAATAGATGCCAATCACGCTTTTTTCTTTCTAGGATTGCCAACCTTGAGGTTCAGAAACAAAATCAGTTAACAGAAAAGACATTTTGGTCAGAAGCTACCCCATCCAACGTTCCTAGAAAGCCAGGTTGCCCTGTTGAAAGTAAACAACGCTGCGTGACGTCACTGAAGGCCCGTTGGCTCTTGGCGCCAGATGAATATGCTGAAGTTTCTCTGTTCGCTTGTTTTCGGATGCTTTTTAAAGTGAATTCGTGTGTTTATTTTTCTTTATTTGTGTGCTGTGATTGCAGTTTAGTTTTCAATGTGTGTTTGTGTATTCTTTAACAATGCCGGGGACTTCATGTTCTGTTGCGATCTGTACAAATACAAAATCTAAGTTAAAGAAGGGTGGAAGAGAAGACTTTTCTGCTCCAAGTCATACTTTCTTTGAGAAGGTTAAGAAAATGGAAGAAGTATTCACAGGCATCGTCGGAGAGGGCATTTCTAAAGGCAAAGGCGTTGTAAAGAGTATCTCAAAATGAATGGCCCGTAGACTGGATGGAGAAGACATAGACGCAAGTATCATGAAAACTTTCATAAAACAACGTGTAATGAAATACATTAATGAAAAATCAATTGAGAAAAAGAAATCTTTGAAAGCGAAAACCCTCAAAAAGTTAGGTAAAGTATAATTACTTGGGTAGGCTATGATTCGCCGATTTTTTCAAGATGGTTTAGTCCCAGTTTACACATGTGATGCTGGAGCCGTGCGGCGACCGCACAAACAGTTCACACATGCTGCGGCTTGTCTGCGAACACTCTGCGGAGTTCAAGGACGAATCTCAGTTAAAAGAACTATCGCAATGGATGCATACGTTCGTGCAAGAGTAGAAATAATTTTCTTAGGTATGAAATTTCAACTTTCTCTTTTTATTCAAATTGAGAACATGCTGGTTTTAAAATAAGATCAGTGGTCCTGTTTCCAAACCGATATGTATTTAAAATGAAATAAAATGTTGATATTTCAGTTGTATGAGAATTATTTCTCAATGCACAAACTGTTTTATTAATTTTAAGGAACCGTATTTTACAGTGCATTTGCAAGCAAGAAAATTTGTAGACAATTCTGTCCATATTATTATTATTATTATTTTCATTGGAATATTCCTACCATATAGTGAGAATATTGTACCTAAAAGTGTGGACATTTTCAAGTTCTGAGGGTATTCTCATGTAGGTGGGAGTGACAGTTTATATGGGGATTTGCTGCAGGGTTGGCTGGTTTAAACCAGTTTTTTTTTTTTAAATATCAATTGGTCTAAACCAATAAATAAATAAAAGCAAAAATGACACAAATAGTGTGAACTTAATGCTGACGATTTCACATATTAAACCATCTGCGATAATTTAATGTAATTTTCGCCTTGTAACCCGGGTTCGAGTCCAGGTGGGAGACAATCTCTCTCAGGTGCAAATCGAGTACTGGTTCGGATTCCACTTTGAGCTGTTGCTGTAGGTCCTGTCCTTCATAACCTCGCTGCTCCATAAGAACATTAAGAAGAAATAAACTTATTTCTATCCATATATAATATAAATAAATAAAGCAAAGTATTTAAAAAAAACTGTTTTAAACAAAAAAAATTGGGGGGGGGGGCAGTTTTTACCAACCCTGGTTTGCTACCATTGTTTTGTTTAAGTTCATATTTTTTACTAGATTATTATTTAAAGGTTGACATTTTTTATGTCCCTCTTGGACTCGAACTGAACCTGTACTGGCCGATTTATCATTTTTGTCCTTGATTAATATCAAGGAAGTTGAAACTGAAAATATACAGAACTGTCATTCTGCCGATAATACTTTACGGTTGCGAAAGTTGTAGCATGACCTTTGCAGATGAACAGAAATTACGGATGTTTGAAATTAAGGTCTTGAGAAAAATATACGGACCAAACCAGGATAAGATGACTGGAGAATGGAGAAGACTGCATAATAAAGAATTCCTCGGAGTGTACGACTCTCCTGGTGTTGTAAGAATAATGTAATCGCGACGACTAAAATGGGCAGACTATGTAGCTCGGATGGGAGAAAAAGACTATATTCCATCTTCATTGGAAAGGCGGAGGGAAAAAGACCGTTGGGAAGATCGATACGACGTTGGGGGAACAATATTAGAAGTGATCTTGGAGAAATAAATGTTTGTAGTGAAAACTGGTTTGACCTTGACCAGGGTAAAGCCCGATGGCGATCGTTTGCTACTGCGGCGATGAACTTGCGAATTCCGTAAGCCATAGAGCAAGTAAGTAAGTAAGGATAACATCATTTGTAATACAAAATAAGTTATCAATTTATACCTCCAATTATTCATTTTAATATTCGGTCAGACTTTATTTTATTATTATTATTATTGATTTTATATAATTCTCTACTTAAAGCAGGGAAAAATATGAAGAATCTCAATTTTTTTAATTGAACAGTTGAGAGAAAAGAATAGATTTAAAAAAATATTCCAAAAGAGACAAACCGCACGGCTCCCGTGCCGCTAGTGTGAGCCATCCAAAGCTTTGCACCGTCCCGCAGCCGCAGAGTGTGTGAACCACTCCATTTATTTCAATAGTCCATAAGCTTGAGTGCGGCTGCCGCACGGCTCCCGCACCGCATGTGTGAAGTGGGATCTCCAGGGGAACCTTCCATTAAAAATATAACGCGCCATAAACAGTACCTCAAGGTGGCGTGGAAGCCTGTGTATTATTATTATTATTAATGGGGATGTTGTGGGTTCGAACCCCGCTGCAGTCAATTCGATACTTCTGAGTGCTTCATTACGATTGCATACTGTAAAGTGCCCCCTGTGGTTTAGGAGCCGGATTAAAATGAGGTGCCAAATGATTGGGATGCAAATTTTGAATTACTAATTTTAATTACTCTATACACCTCAACTACAAAGTTCTCACGCAGATTAAGGTATTAAATTAGCAAAAAAGGGGAGTGTTGGGGGGTCAGCAACACAAGATTCTCCTGTTAATTTACTTCTACTTGGGATCGCCAC
>JAGDQP010021066.1:0-32296 GCA_022664845.1 Lepisma saccharinum | reverse complement strand
CATATATACTTTAATTTGAGTTTAATTTTTAAGTCCTTTAGGCAACTTTGGCTCAAAACGAATGGATGATGATGATGATGATGGAAGGAATGGTGGAATAAAAAAAGTGATAGGAAGCAGGAGCACCCCGAGAAAACTGATGCATACATTGTTTGTCCACCACAAAGCCCACATGGCATTACTCGGGGTCGAACTAGGGACCCATGCACAAAAGCGGAGAGTCTACAACTGAGTCACCGCAGCCCCCATACATACATACCAGGTGTATACATAAGTTTTTGCCGGTTTTTTGGTAAAGAAAACACGTAATTTTCAAGAGAAATTAATTTTGTTTTATTCAAAATATTGGCCATCGGCTTCTACACATTTCGCCCATCTTTCAGGTAATTGATGCATACCATGTCAGAAAAACTGCTTGTCTTTTGCAGCAAACAATTCATCGAGCCATTTTCCAACGTCTTCGAAATTGCTGAAGTGCTTCTCTGCGATCGCGTGCCCCATTGATGCGAAGAGGTGATAGTCAGATGGCGCCAGGTCTCGGGAGTACGGCGGGTTCGGAAGGATGTCCCATCCAAGCGATTTCAAGGTGTCTTTCACTGGTTTTGCTGTGTGAGACGGCGCATTTTCGTGTAACCACAATCACTTTGCCATGTCATTGGGCCCATTCCGGTCGTCTTTCGATCAATGCGTGATTTACGTTAATCATTTGTTGGCGATAGCGTTGTGCATTAACGGTTTCGCCGGGCTTCAAGAGTTCATAATACATAATACCGCTCTGGTCCCACCAGACACAAAGCATGGTCTTCTTGCAAAAGCGATTTGGCCTTGGTGTTGAAGGACCGGCTTCGCCAGGTGAAAGCCACGATTTTTTCCGCTTCGGGTTTTCAAAATAAATCCATTTTTCGTCACCCGTCACAATTCGATACAAAAAGGATTTTCTTTCGTGGCGTTCAAGCAGCATTTCACAAGTGACTTTGCGATTTTCCGTTTGAGGTTCATTAAAATCGTGTGGGACCCATTTACCCAGTTTATTGATCTTCCCCATTGCTCGTAAACGTCTGCTGATTGTTTCTTGTGACACATTTAATGCTTTTACCAATTGCTGTTGAGTTTGAGTTGGGTCATCCTCCAATAACACGTACAATTGCTCGTTTTCGCACTTTTGTGGTCTACCAGAGCGCGCACTGTCTTTCACATTGAAATCACCACTTTTAAATTGTTGAAACCATGTCTCACATGTTCTAATCGATGAAGCGTGTTCACCATATGTTTCTACCAGCACACGATGACTTTCAACAGCCTTTTTCTTTTGGTTAAATAAGAAAAGCACTGCGTGCCGCAAATGTTCTTTTTCAGGCACAAACTTCGACATGATCACTGCACGATAAAACAAAGACGCTAGTGTTTGACGAACTCAACTTGTGTGTGTTTGTAGTTTAATGTCAGACGAACAAAATGACGTATGTGTCAAATGAATACGATGCGTACTTTTCGCTGGCGCCATCTCTTAGGTAAACCGGAAACTACTATTATCATACACCTGGTATTGCATTACCTTAGTAGATTAAGTAGCGGAGCAAGTGATAACTCCTCAGGTCTCCGAGGATCGAAAATATAACAAGCTATTACGATAGTATTTGTTTCCCTACTTAATTTGAATGGTAGTAGCGCGTCTGACTACGAATCCGGCGGCCCGGGTTCAAATCCCGGCCAGAACACTGAAGACTTCTCTTGCAGTGTTCTCATGCCTAGCGCTCTGAGGTGCACTCAGCCTCCTATAAAATTGAGTACCAGAGTGTCTTTAATATTCCTGGGCACCTTGGGAAATAAAGGCGGTCGAACGTGGGACTGACCAACCCACCTCTGTTCGTGGCGTTGGTCGAGAATATGTTGAAGCCAACCTCAAAATCCCCCATCGCAGAAGGGATTTTTTACTTAATTTGAATAGTTCTCCTTCAGAAACTAAATTGTTACAGTACTATAAAGACGATTAATAAATTGATACAACAGAAAATTTAAACTATCCGGTGTTTGGGTCATTCTGTAACGAATAATCTGCAAGAAACTCCAGAGGAAAGCATTTATCAACTAATAAGAAGACCTGCTGTTGAAGAGGACGTATTTTGGTCCGAACCATGTCACCTTTTTCGAGTTTACGCTTTGACACGGGACATAATGGATAGCACCAAAATCTCCGAGTTGAAGTAAAGCAATGCATAATGTTCACATACGAGAGAAATCAATAATTTCCTAATGGAACATGTTTCCTAATAGTACATTAGTAATGAACTAATGGAAAATAGCTGCTGAGGGGGATTTTCCAGGAACTATGAGATAGAAAAAACAACCACAAGATTACACTCACTCACTCACACACACACAAACACAGAGAGGAGAGAGAGAGGGGGAAGAGAACGCCGGATTCCATCAATTTTAATTTTGAATGAATCAGGTTATGAAAGCGCGAGCACTTACTGAAAATTTTGGTAAATTAAGACTCTATCAATAATCAAATTTTCCAACTCCTCTTTAAAATACCAGCTAATAGGACTATTTTTACAACAGCGGAAGAGAGTTTTATGGTCTCTGAGCAAATATTAGTTAGCTTTGATAACGGATAAGCTTCAACTTGGCGTAAATTTGTGGTTAACGCGACGTAAATTATTAATTTTACTAAGCTGGATTAAGAAATATCTAATATATGAATACTTGGAATTCGTTTGAAGAGGATAATAAAAATCAGCGACATTTTATTTCAATGAAGCTGGAGGATCCCTGTTACTTTTTCACAAAAAAACACTGAAGCCCGGTCTGGCCCGTTAGGAGGGCTTGGGCGGGCCAGCTCAGCTATTTCTTTGAGACCTGTTGGTGTTGCTTAGCGGATCCACTTTCACCATATAGAGGATTAGTTGTTCACCGTTCACCTGAGTCGGCAGTCACACAAGTGACTACATGCCCGGCCCTTACTTCAATAAATAACAAAAGACAATATGCGTATTGAAGCTTCCCCTGATGATCCGCTTCCATACCAGAATATGGTCAATTCAAACACTGGATCCTAGGGGTGAACAGTCAGAGTTGATATAACACTCGTCGAGAACAGTCATCTTGATATAAAAATGAAAGAAAACCGCACTCTTTGTTCTTCTCTCCACTTCACCGACCCAAAAGAAGAAATAGTGGATGGAGTCAGGGTTGCTAAGACGTTGTTAAATACCAGCCCGTACTAGGGTCAAGAATTAAAAAAAATATCGGACCAGGCTCGGGCCAAGAATTTTTAAAACTTATTGGGCCGGGCTTGGCCTGGGTACATTCGGGCTGGATTGGGCCCATGCAGACCATGCAGGTCTCTAAAGTAAGGGTAGTGATACGTGTGTTCGTCCAACATCAGAAATGAAGGCGAGTAAAGACGAGCAGAGAAGTGTAGTTCTCTTTCTAACTGCTGAGGGAGTTGGAGGAGAAGAAATGCATTGTCGCATGTCTCCTGCCCAGATCGCTCTCCATGCTATTTCCACATTTGTAAAGAGCTGAAGAGAGGCATTCGTGGACATCGATTTGTATTGGACGAGGATGTGTGTAACTGGGTAAAGATGTGTTTCCATCGGCAGCCTAGAAGGTTCTTCGAGACTGGGATTGATTGTCTTATCTCGCAAGGGGTTAAATGTTCAATGACATTTTTTGCGTCTGGCCCGTTTTCATTTGACTGCCCCTCATAGTGAAATTGGTAATTGTAATTTCGGAGGCATTTCTTTAAAACGTTGCTAAGCATTTCTCTCCGAGCTAAATAATGTTTGCATTTTAGTCTGCTACTGTATTCAATCCTTCACGCGTTTCCATTCATTCGCTTTTCGGACGCCTAGGGTTCAGGGCAACTCCCGTGGCCATGATTGTACGACTTAACTCTCAGCGGAAACCCATATGATAGGAACGTGATCTATTTCTTTTAAACGGAATTGAACGTTCATGCGAAAACATATCTCTGTAAAGGAAGAATATCTGTTAGCAAATTGAAACTTCAGGCAGGGTAGATTAATGAAAGACATGGCACCCAAAACAAACGTAGTAGGATATAAATTTTAATAAGGAGATGAGATACTGAAAATTTCCCACTTTCATTAAAACAAAAGAAGAGCTGAAAGCACAGTTTCTGATCGAGACTATAGAAAAGTAAAGAAAAGTGGAGATGGAAATGGTTTTAACGCATTCCTTTGAAACATCGAAGAGACCGTTGAGAGCGATGCGAGAAGATTGTAAACAAGGAACGAGAGCTCTGACGTAAGTGATGGCTCTCCTTGAGACTAACACCCTTTAAAAAGATTATAAAAAAGAAATTGAAATTCTTATATTAAGATAAACTTAGTCTTTTTAAATATTTCTCAATTTAATATGTTACGTAGCTATAAAACGTTTCAGGAGTCACTATAAAATGTATCTAATTATGTATACCTTTTTTCCTCAAATAAATAACACTGGTAAACAATGAAAAAATCTTTTTTCTTAATTTTAGTGGTCCTGACTGTATTTCGGTGCGCTGAAGTTGAATATGACATTTTAAAAGTCGCATCACGTACCATTTTGTCACAAATTGCATGCATATAGTAGGAAGTTAAACACTATACTTTCGCAGTACAGCCGTGTAGTTTATAAACTGTTAAGGAAATAAAGGATCGTAGTATACAAATGTAAAATGGTGGAAAAGAAGTACATTTTGGAGGAAATGATCAATGTGGACGCCATCTTGAAATCCGCCATATTGGATGGAAACCATTTTTTTTTCAAATGGCAAGTGGGGCGCGTTTCATATAAAAAAAACACAAAAATGTTCCCAGAAAGTAATTCCAGGTGTCAGATTTGACCTATGTATTACGGTCCCCTGAACAACACATCGTACGTGTTTTCATCGTTGATTTTAGGTTCATTTCGTTGATTAACCGTTTTCGGCTGAAAAAAAAAATACGTTTATTTTTAAATCATATTTCAACAGAGATGTTGATAGTACGTTAATACAACGCGTATTTACTATGTTATTTTCAACAATGGCATAATACATTTTGTTTACTGTATTTATTACTAATAATATTATGTCAAAATATATAATTGAAACTAATTGAATGACACGAACTAATTTTGGTGTTCTCAGGTGCACGTTGAAAACAATTTTAATTTTAATCCATATTTCAACGAAAATAGAATTTCGTTGATACAACGTTACTGTGACGTACTTTCAACTATCATGCATATTGTCCTAGATTTCATTTCACACTTGTATTTCTAATTTAATTGGTTAAACATTATAATTCAAAGCAAATATAATTAAAATAGCTACATTTCTCATGTTTTCATTTTCATGTTGAAAACAGGTTGAATTTTAAACTATATTTCAACGAACATTTACTTTCAACGATACAGTAAAAAAGTAGTGGCCTCTCCAGGTGGATTCTTGGATAAGTGGTCAACGCGACGAGCTACCAACGAGAAGTGCAGAACGTTGCTGTGTTCGAACCCCACAGCAGCCGCTCGGGTTATTTATTGTTGGAAAATTAAACACCGTATATCGTGATAAAAGCAACGGATAAAATGAAACTAAATGTGTGTATACCAATAGACAGAATTCATGCTCTGTTTTGACCAACTAATCCCGTTTCTTCTCAACCATTATTCAACGTTAAATAAACCGTTGAACAGGGGGACATTTCGGTACATTTACAACGTTAACGTAACGTTTCGGTACTGACGTTTAATCAACGCATTTTCAACGTTTGTGTGCTACTGAGGGTGTGAGAGTTATCTTCACTGAAAATTATATGCGTTCATTTGTCCAGCAACGTATTAACTCCAACGTCGAGGACAACGAATATTCCTAGAACTCCTACCTAGAATATCATTTTAATATTCTAAAAAGTATATCCTAGGAATAACCTAATTTGATCCCAAATATTCTTGGACATTGTACGCATATTGTGGTTCTAAATGGGATATTCGTCGGATATCCTATGTTATGTGGGATTCAATAAGACAAATTTTAAGATGGCGGCTATGTTTATACTGTACTCCAAAATGTAGCCCCTCCCCACCATTCTACATTTGTGTACTCCGATGCTTTCGATTATTATCGGTTTGTGAGAAACAAGGCTGTACTTGAGGCCCATTAATTTATCAAGCGACAAATTTTCAGTTATGGTAACTCCAATACCGTAACAGGAAGGGCAAATTTGACGCCTGCAATGAATTTCTGGGTAACTCCTCGTATTGTTTGATATGTTACACGACCCACTTCTCATTAAAAAATAACCACAATCCAATATGGCGGATTTCAAGATGGCGGCTACGTTGTTAATCCACTCTATAATCTATCTTTTCCTACCTACTTACCCACATGTGTACGAGGTGATGACGAAAAATGGTAGTCATTTTTGAACTCAGCGCACTAAAAAAAAAAAGAGTAAATACAACATATTTTGTACTCATTTTCAAAAAAATGTAGCCCTTATTTTTGTTGACAAGTGATTTTTTTTACTTATGGCCATTAGCCATCTAAGGCTCAGGTTGGGATAGGGGAGATGAAAGGATTCGGGAAGGTGTCGGGTAGGACCTACGTTGAATGTATCATCCCATCATTTGGCTGGTATGACTGAGAAAAAACTCTGGAAAAACCTCGGCCAAAGAGTGAGAATGGTTGGCCAAAGAGATCGAACCCACGATCTCCCGAGTGCTACGCCAATACTCTACTACTGAGCTACGGCTGATCGCTGTTTTGTTGACAAATGATAATTCTTTGCACAAAGACAGATACGAGCTCAGTTTTGTGAACTGACGAGTGTTATACCAGCAAATTTCTTTACAAAACTTTTGAGCAATTTGTTTCGCATATAAATATTCAAACGACTTTATGTTTAAATTTTAGGATGGAGGTAAATCCTTGGGAGATAACGCCATGAAAGTTTTAAGCAAAAAGGATTGTTTACCCCGGAATATGATTAAAAGTACTGAAATATATTTTATATAAGGTGCCTTACATATTAATATTGTACCCGAAAAGATCGTTTATATGTCCGAAGGAATTTAAAATAAAACTATACTAATCGACTTGTCCACACATGACCTGGACCTGCCAGGCAACGCAAGTCCAAAGTGGATAACACAAGATCAACGCATCGACTCTATTTCGTCGTTTTATCTGGCCTTGGAGACCAGAGTTTTTGACTTCTTAGTTCTCCAGTTAACATCATGACGCTGCACCAATGTACGAATCGGGAGTCCCCACCGGAAATCGAACCCAGGACTGCTTGTACAGAAATCGAAAACATAAACCACCCTGTTAAGCAAAATCTCCTCCTCCTCATCATCAGTGTTCTTCCGAAAGCGGAAGATCCTTCAAGGCAAACTAAGTCCTCTCCATTCATCCCGATCTTGCGCTTTCCTTTTCATCTTAACATACGATTTATCTTCCTTAATATTGCCAAGAAGTTGGATTCATCTTCATTCTCTTCCTCTCTCTCCCTCAATGTCTGCAAACCAATGTCATAACCAGTTTCTTTTTATCGTTTCGAGTGTCTTCAGCACTATTCAGTGTTTTCTTCATGTTAACATGTCGAAGGCTTCTTTCTTCACGAATCTTCTAAAAGTTCATAAATCCTTAATTTCTACGTAAAATAAGTGTATGTAAAGACAAACACAAAGTATAGGTAAAGAGGTATTCGAAATTAGCTATGTAGACTCAGATTTATAGAAAATGGCGATGGAAATACTTTCTAATTCCTACAAACTGAATAACAAGAAAATATAGAAGCAACATAGATTTCAAGTTACCGATCCATACGCTGTGTTTGTGACGTATACTTGTTCAATGTTGTTAGATTGTGCAGCATTGAAAATCATTAATTGGTCTTTTTTCTACGAATCGTAATATACATTTAGTACTTTAAACCAGAGCTGAACTGGTCATCAGGTCATTCGGAACAAGTTTTAGATCGGGTTATTCTGGTCAAGTTTTGGACTGGATATCTGGATCTTTCTGGTCAAGTATTGGATCAGATATCTGGGTCACTCGGATCAAGTTTTGGACCGGATCTCTGGGTCACTCGGGTCAAGTTTTGGATCGGATCTCTGGGTCACTCAGGCCAAGTTTTAGACCGGATCTCTGGGTCACTCGGGTCAAGATTTGGACCGGATCTCTGAGTCACTCGTATCATTCGGGTCAGCCTTTGGACCGGGCTTCTGTGTCCCCGGATCATTCGAGTCAATTTTGAACCTAGTGTCTGGGTCACCGAGTCTATACTTCGGACCTGGCCTGACCCGGCGACCCAGGTGACCTGCAGGAAAAAGCAAAGTTTAAAATTCTTTCTTATTATACACTATTGCGTCTGATCATTTCTTCATTCAGGGGTGACCGGGACACCAGACATGTTTCCCCTAGAATACTTATAATATGACCCCCAATTTTCTAATAATAAGATAAACATAAAATGAATTGTATGGGCGGTAACAGCACTATGGCTTACGCCCTTCCCGGAAGTTTCTAATAATAGGAATAGCGTATGGAAATAGTATTATATCCGCGGAAACAGAAAAAAATGCTCTCGGCGGTGTGGAAATAACCCTTCGGAAAGCTATTCTGAAAAGAAAATTGTGTTTGAAGTATGAATATTATCGTTAAATTCTTCAAAAACTCTCAGTTCCCTTTCTAATATGCATGATAATACAAATCTTGATTTACTTTCAAGGAAACGTGGCAGCGCTTAACTCAGCTTAGACAGACAGCTTCCAGACCTGGTATTTGGGTCGCCGGGTCACAGAGCCTGATTGTTGGGTCAAGACTACATCACTAAGTCATTCGGGTCAAGACCGGGTCAAGGTTTGTACTATGTCCGGGTCACAAAAATGACCCGGTTTAAGCTCTGCATTAGATACGTCCCGGATACTCCCAAAAAGAAGCTTATCCGTACGCCACTGTAAAAGAGAATTAATTTTGATTTGTTTTACACATTATGAGAATAATTACAGACAACAATGAAATATTTTGAACAACAACAAGAGTCTTATTTTTATTGAAATTTTGTAGAATTTCCTGTACATATATTAAAAACATTTGAAGTCAAAAGGAATTCGTAATATTTCATTTCATAATAACAATTCTCTGCTCATGCATGAAATATTACTTTGAATTCATTTCAGCTTCTGGTAATATTTGATTTGTACAATTTTGACGTATGTTATAGTTTGAAATGGAAAAGAACATCTAGTTAACATCACGGAATGTTTACTTTTTTGTTTCAAGTAATATTTCAAAGTAACAAGAGAAAGAAGGAAGTAAAAAGATTAAACAAAATGTAGAAATATTTCTCTCTTGTTTTGGTGACATATTCCCTATTTTACTTTTCTTTTTAGTTCCAGAAAAATGTTGATTTAGAACGTTTCTGTGGGAAACGAAGATTGACAGATACTAAGAGAGAACAGCTTGAAATGCTAAACGTGCGGAAAAACACTATCCTTTCTTATGAAGACAGAGGGAAAAGAGAGACAGAGGGGGGGGGGGAGGAAAAAAGAAAGAAAGAAAGAAAGAAAGAGAAAAGGTTTGTCATGCAATATTCATGTTAACCAGTCAAGACAAAATCATAAAAGTTAAATTGAAAAAAGGCAAATAAGGTTAAGGTTTGTTCACAGAACATAGCGAGGGCTTTATGCCAAAAAAGGATTCTGCTTTGGAGCTACTGGTCTCCCATCAGGCACCTTCCCTGGTGGCGGATAGGGCAATGCCAACCAGATATGGTGGGTACCGAAAATATTCCGTGGCTGACCAAAACCAGTACTACTGCCTTGCAGTTAGTAGAGGTATCTACAAAGGCTAGGGGAAAATAACCCTGAAAAAAGTATCACGCTGAGGGGAAGCAGCTTCACCATTACCATCCTAAGGCTGAAGATGAATGACATCGACAAGGTTCAGAGATGGCCAGAGGACGACATATCTACCTTTACTGCGAGTTCGTAGAGCTGATAATTCTACACCGCTAAATCATGTCATGAAATAGCAACAGATGATTCATGGATTCTCCTGGGGTAAAATATTCCGGAGGTAAACTAGTTCCTAATTCGAATCTTCGGGCGGAAACTGCTTCAGGGGGATCGTAGAACACGATTAAGAAAGACCTTAGAATAGGAACTTGGAACGTACGAACGTTATACAAAACGGGAGCTCTTTAGGTGGCGATACGCGGAACCGAGAAGTTCGATCTGGACATATTAACGATACAAGGAGTACGGTGGGATGGTCAAGATAGTACCCGTCATGGAAAATATACTTTCTACTACGGAGGAACGTAGTTTCATAATTTCGGAACAGGATTCCTCATTCATTAAAGGATAATTCACACATACAGTGCCGTGCCCACGCCGTTCCCCTGCCATGCTCCGTCCGTGACTTCGCGACCATTCACACATAGGGTGCCGTTTCCATGCAGTGTTGCTACTGCTTTCTAGAACTTCAGCATCCAAAACATCTTTCTGGAGCCAAATTGCTGTGCGTCTCCCTTGTCTGCAAAAATCTTCTGAGGAATTGCATTTGGTCCTCGTTCTTCGGTCCCTGGCCACTTGTCGTTTTCCTGCGTTGTAAGACTCTCCGATAGCACTCCTGTAACGTCGCCACTTTGCTTTAAATTCATCTTCTGTATTATTCAGTTTTTTACCTATATCTGCCCATATATTATCTTTCCCAAGATTATTATCATAGTGTTGTAAGCTGTATAAGCATTCGTGCTCTTGCACCAACATTATCAATTGCTTTTCTTTCATTTTTGACACACAGCCTTTCTCAAGAACAATCAACCACAAACTGAAGTGGAGATTTCGGTTGTGGTCAGTTTCGTGTCGCTTCGTGTACTCCGAGATAAGTCGAAGGATCGCGGCTGTAAAGCCGCGACTGGCATGGTTTCTTTTCAAGACGACACTGTCGGGGCATGGCAGGGACACGGCACGGGTACGGCGTGAACTAAAAAAGACAACTCAATGAATTTTCAATGGTACAGTCTGAAAAGAAACTTCATGGACCACGGCACAGCATGAGCACGGCACTGTATGTGTGAATTAGCCTTTAGAACAGTAACTTTCCGCGGTTCAGAATATAGAGTACGTAAACGAAAGACTAACGTACGTTACGATACTTACTCTATGGGGCAACATGACTTTAATAAATATTCAATGCCTCACCGAGAGGGCTGATGATAATGACAAAGATGCATTTTACGAGTAGCTAGAAAGGTTGTTTGACCGATTACTGTAGTATAATACGAAAATTGTGTTGGATGATTTCAACGCTAAGGTAGATAGGGAGGACTGACGTACTATAGGTAAATGCATCCTTCGCGTAAGAAGCAACAAGAATGGAGAAAGAGTGATCACTTTTGTGATTTCGAAAAATCTACTAGTAAAGAGCACATACTTTGAATACCAAGACATGCACAAATATACATGGATATCACCAGATGACAAAACTCTCAACCAGATAGATAGACGAAGACACATCAACAAAATGGATGTTAGGATGGTCCACCGCTGGGATTGAACCCACGACCTCCCGAATCCTAAGCCAACGCTCTTAGTCACATCCGCTCGGTCAAAGCTGTTCATTTTTTGAGACGTACTGGTCATCTAAAATTGCTTATGTCTGTAATCACCACAAGTGACCTACAACATTATGTTTCTCAGCTCTCCATGATTGTATGGTAAGTGATGTTTATGTTAATGTTTCTGGGGAGGGGGTTCATAGCTTTCATTAGATTTTTAAGGGAATGTATGATTCAAAAAAGTTTAAGAACCGCTGCTATTTAGATTCTATCTATCCTGATGTTTGTTATAAATTTATTTATTTCTTTAAGAGAAACTGAGTTTTGAAAATGAATTACGTGTGTTTTGAGAAGTCTCCTGTGATATAATGAACTTACAATTGAAACTGTTTTAACGGTGGTCATTGTGCACTTTAAATAAAAGATTGCAGGAAACTCTGCAAAATGGTTTTAATCTAACGTTTATAGCTTGCCATTTGATGCATGAGCAAAAAAAATGTGATGTTTTAATAAAGAATTACTGGAAAAATGTATAAAATCTAGAGTTTTCAACTAGCTGGTAGGGTAAAATAAACAAATGAAATTTTGAAAGTGATTGAAACTGGTGAGGAGTAAATTATTTAATCCGAACAAAAACACCAGAGGTGCAAAAAGTGCAGCCAAGTTCATTAGCCCTACCAAAGTGTGAAATGGGAGACGAATGAGCCAAGTTCCTTGGTGACAGCATGTAAGAGGAACAAAGGAACTTCGGGCGAGGTGGCAAGGTTCATGATCCACAAGCTATAAGGGTGGTGGGGATCCTAAAACCCACTACGTCCACCGCCACCAACCCTAAGGCTGTTGCCAGCTCGCGCCAAGTTCCTTTCTTCCTCTTACATGCTGATACCAAGGAACATGGCTCATCCGTCTCCCATTTCACACCTTTTTAGGGCTAAAGAACTTGGCTCCACTTTTTGCACCTCTGGTGCTTTGTTCGGATTTCACAGCTTTTTGTAGGTCGCGACCGAGTCGTATATATACTGGGTTCGCCTCGCTGGGTGTGCTGCCCCAGAATTCCGTGTGCGCCCCAACTTCAAATTTTTAGGGCTACGCCCTCTTTATTGTAATCAGACTTTCTGGGGGCAGCGCCCCATGCTGTGCAGACCTTTTCCCATATCCCCTCGGGGGGTGCACCCTGATAGTGGTGGTTTGATCGATTTATTGAAACATTTTCGTGATGGTACACCTTCATACCAAATTTCGTTTCTCTAGCTTCAGTGGTTTGGAAAATGGTATTTGGGCGGCTATGTTGAATTAAAGAAAGCGATTTTTAAAAAGTTTTCTTACATTGCCGTTACCTACTTGTGATGGTACACCTTCATACCAAATTTCGTTTCTATAGCTCGAATGGTGTGGAAAAAGTTTTTGTGCGGTCAATTTGATCCAAGTTAACAACTTTTTCAAAAATGTAAATTATTCCTAAACTACTCTTGTTAATACACCTTTATGCCAAATTTCGTATATCTAGTTCAAACGGTCTGGAAAATGGATTATGAAGTCAGCCATTTTGGATTCAAAATGATGTCTTTGTAATCTACTAGTGATGATATACCGTCATACTTCGGAATTTCATATTTCAATTTTTAACATCTGTTTTCTTACAGAACCTCAAAATCGCTGATTTCGCAATAAACTCTTGTTCCTGTATAGCATGCTGACATTTTGTGACACGTGGAACTCGGCTGCATGCACTGCTGTGCGTGTTGATACTCCCCTCGATTCGCTAGCGTCGCTGCGCCAAGAATCCCACGGCAGGCCGCGCATCGAACTTGAGGAGTTTGGAGGAACTGCGTCCTTTTATCAGAACCAGAATCTGCAGGGCACTGCGCCCCATGATGCAGATATTCCCTCATACTCCAGAGCGCTGCGTCCGAATGGGGAAACTTCCACATTCTGCCTGTATAACATGCTCCTGGCAGTGCTAACGTTTGTGACGAGTAAAACTTGGTGGGACACGCAGGAGTATTGGAAGTTGGAGCGAGGAACTAGGCTCATCCATATTCCATTTCACCACTTTTTAAGGTTGAAGGAGTTGACTTTACATTTTGCACCTCTGGTGCTTTTGCTCGTATTTCGCAGCTTTTTACACTTGTGTAATTTATATGCTCGCTTCGCCTCATTGGGGTGCTGCCTCCAGAATTCCAAGATGGCCTCGCTGGGGCGCACCCCTTTATCGCAATCAGGCTCCCGCTGGGAACTGCACCCTAGTAGGGGAGACGAGCCGAATTTATTCTAACCTACTCGTAATGGTACACCTTCATACCAAATTTCGTTTCTCTAGCTTCAGTCGTTATAAAGTGAGGCTTAGGCGGGCATTTTGGATAAAAGATGGACACATTTTTAACGTTTTCTTATATTTTCATGACACACTGTCATACTAAATTTCATTTCTCTATCTCGAACGATGTGAAAAATGGTATTTCAGCTGCCATTTTGAATCAAAGATGGTGAATTTTTTAAAACGTTGTTATGTTTTCCTAAACTACTCTTGATAATACATCATTATGCCAAATTTCGTATCTCTGGCTCAAGCAGTGTGGAAAATGGATTTATGACGACCGCCATTTTGGATCCAAGATGGCGTCTTTAGAGATATTTTGTAATATTTTCATAATCTACTAATAATGTTGTACTGTCAAACTAAATTTCGTTATTCTAGCGCCAGCCGTTTAGGCTGTGTCTTCTTTAAAATTTTAGGGTTGGTGGTCATTTTGAATCCAAGATTGCGACTTTTTCAAATTTTTAAAACGTTTTCTTAATTTGCTATTAATTATGTAGTTTCATACCAAATTTCACTGTTTTAGCTTTAGTCGTTTAGGCTGTGTATTCTTTGAAATTTTAGGTTTGGCGGCCATTTTAAATCCAAGATGGAGACCTTTTCAAAATGTCGGAATTTTTCCTATATCTACTTATCATTCTTTACCTTCATACCAAATTTCATGTTTCCAGCTTACTCCAAACACCCTAAACAATATGATGAGTGAGTCAGTGAGTGAGTGAGTGAGTCAGTTAGCCTAAAATGTGCAATTTCAGGGGTCCACAACTAGAACATAGTTTGAGATACGAATATGAAATTTTGTACATCTGCACATATTTACCATATCTCCTTAACGGCAAAAGCTCATATTCCTATCTTTAACATCTTTTTTCTTACGGGGCCCCCAAATCGTCGATTTTGCCATAAACTCTTGTTCCTGTATAACATGCTTCTGGCAGTGCTGACGTTTTCTGACGTGAAGAACTTGGCTCATGCACAGCCGTGCATGTTGATCAGTTAGTATGCAATAATTCAGAAGAGGAAGTTGTGTTGATTTGCCTACAAAATTAAGCAAGTTTCGTCCTTAATTTATTGCCCTAAATATAATAAAAGTGTGAAGCACTACGATAACATTAGTGAAACTTATTTTGTTAAATTGAATTTTATTAAGATGAAACAATTCAGGTAATCTTGTTAATGAATCTCGTTGAAATTTTTTAATAAGAAAAGATAAAAAAGGTTCGAAATTCAATTTGAGTATAGAGCTTATTCGACCATATTGATTACATTATATGATGTAAAATTCTCTTAGAAATTAATTAGTAATTTCTTTCTATCTACATAAATAAGTAAAGAGAATTTTGCAAGGAAGCTAGAAAGTTTATACTCTTTACTTATTAATAAGTAACTTGTAAAGGATTTTTTTTTACTTGCAATTTAATCCGCTAATAAACAACAGTACATCCTCTTTTTCTTAGAAAAGAGTTTCCGAAAGTTATTAATGCATTAACTAGCTTCCTTTTCTTGAAAATACCAAAACTTATCAACATTAAAAAATTGCTAGAAAACATTTTATGAATATAAATTTTACTCAACCATAATACTGATTCGTGGATCAATGAAAACAAATTATTCTTATATACAGTGGAACCTCAATTATCCGTACTAATTATCCCATGAGCACAAAAAAAAATGCCTACCAGGGGCTACCCGCGATGGGACCATCGTGATTTCCGCACAGATCCAGTTTTGTGCCTACTGATGGCTAAAAGGCACCTCCCACTCGTTACAACCACATCTTTCCTTTCTTTAAACCACCAGTCTCACCATCGACCCGACGCCTTGACACCAAAATAGAGGGCTAAAGTCTTGACGTCATATCCGGTTGGTTGCCATAGCAAGCCTAATCAAAACAAACAGTAAGTTTGATGGCAGAAAGATAAAAAAAAATCAGCCTGTTAATTTTTTCCAATTGTTGAGTATTTCTGTGAAGAGCAGAAACTTATTGAAAGAGGAGAAAATGCTGTGGACTCCAATGATGTACTTTTGTTTATATAGGACCGAGATTTGATGTACATTTGAGGGAAAGTACAAGTTAGTATGAGAAATAAATATATAAAGCTTAGGTGAGTAACCAATTTTATTCTGGTAACTTATGTTTATACGAAACATATACAAAAGTACTATTACCTTTTCGCATGGGCGGATTTAGGAGAGAGACCCTGAGGGGGGGGGGAGGAGACGAGAGAGACACTGGGAGGACAACACTTTAGAAGCTATCGTTTCGAATGAAAAATTTAGTCATTCTGCAATGACGGGGGAGGGGGGAGGCAACGACCACCACGCCCCCCATAAATCCGCCCATGCTTCGGAATCTTCATTCCTGCTATTCCTTTTATACACAACCTGCAATATCAATTTGAGCCGTTGTGCTGTGCATAGGGTACAAGGATTTCATTTTAATACTAATACATATCTTCTTGAGTGTGTTTCCTTAACTATAACCGAACTAGCAACTTCATTTTAAACTTATCAGATATAATTACCACTTTGATAATTAATCAAGAACTCAGTAATCTAAGATAAATTATCCTCATAATCGTACCAACATTTTCAAAATTGCTTTCAATGACACTTGGCTTCTTCCATTTACTTTTCCGGTTTCCTTCTTTAGAAAAAGAAAGAAAAACGACGGTGTATCTTTCATTGTAATTATGACAATCTGGCATGAATCATCTCATCATAATGAATTGTTGACTGTCAAAGGAACACCATAAACCTACTACTATAAACACCTGTTTGTTTATACTGTAACATGGTGGATTATCATGGCGACCTATACCGGATGTTATGTACGATTTCAGTAGCCAATAGCAATGGTTTCAGTTAGCCGGAACACAGCATTGACCTTTTTAACTGAAGGTCACTGTTTATTAGTATACATATTTAGTTTGTTCACTCTCGTCGTAATCATATTTTACCTTGTTTGTAAACTTTTCAACTGTCTACAGTGAGATTAGAACCTTTTAAGCCATGCATATAGGCTTCAATTTAATACTGGAATGGCCTGATTGAATCTTGTGAGAGAACTACTAAGGCTTCTTCGTTGACTTAATTGTATGACTTTGTATTTTCGCGCATTTGCTTGTATCCATCCACAGTTTTGGTACAGTTGCCAGAGTATTTTCTTGACTAACAATACAACGGGAAAATAGGGCACATTTACTCTTAATTTTTCTCTTTGTCCTTAGCACTAGAACGTGTCACCGGCATTGAGAGGTTATGAAACATGTATAAAACGTAGGAAATTATAATAGAAGCAAAACGAAGCATTTATTCATAAGTAGTAACAACATAAAACAATGAACTGCTGAACACGTGATGCTAGAGTGACGTTCCTTACATAACCTTGCAATATTTGTAAAGCAGGACTGTCTACCACAGTTGGCCAATAAACCTGAGTCACTTTGCCTCACAGGCTCACCTCTTATATACCACCCTTGCGCCAACAAACTGCGTTGCGCCAAGAGCCCAGCATTTGACCAAGTATCTTCCGCATTGGCGGGAACCCCCTTTTATCTTGACGATGGCCCCACTTTTCTGACACCCGACTGAAATGCGACTTGGTGTACGCCTACCATCCACCCGCTTCCCATCCGACTATTCGGCGGCTGCCACCACCGAACCGGGCATAGCCCCACCGGTATGTGGTGGTATTTTGTTGATGGGAGCAGAACCGGAAGTTAACATAATAAATGCAAATCCAGAAATCTTAGATACGTACAATACTACGAATGAACCATGAATCTACTTTGATGTGGCCCGGCTTAAAGAGGTTTTACTGTAATTATGTAGGGTGTTCCAAAAGCTATGCAATCCGATGTTTCAGAACATGTAACTAAGAGAAAACATCAACATGATTCTTGTGCTGAAATATTGAAATAGATATTAAGATTTTTTGAAGCAATTAACAAATTAAGCATCCCTCTTGATTGGGGCACGATTTCAGGAAATACTAGGATGTCAAACAAGGGGAATTGAGTGACCGTAAGTCAGTGGTAGAGCGTTGGCTTCGTATTCGGGAGGTCCTAGGTTCAATCCCAGCAGCCGACCATCCTGACTGATGTTTTTCAGTGTTTTCCCTCTGTCATACCAGGCAAGTGCCGGGATGGTACCCTCAATTTAGGCCCTGGCCAACTCCTTCCCTTATCCTTTTCTCTACCCATCCAGGCCTAAACTCTAGATGCTTAAAGGCCGTACAATACATTTTGAAAAATCGAAGAAACGAAAGAAAGTCCCGGAGTACTAATTGGAGGTGTAACTAATTTGTTGTATAAAAAATCAAGTTTTTATGTCTCTTGATAGGAAAGCTATAACAAAAGGTGCCTTCTAATCTCGCTCATGATGTCCGTCCGTCAATGTTCATAAATTAAAACTCAGGAACTACAAGGCGTAGAGAGGTACTTTAGGCATCATTCGAAAGGTCTTAGCCGGTCAGAGAGGCCGGAACTGTTTTAATTGGTATAGTAGTTCAGTGTTACCAGTCCATATTTAAAAACATCAATTGTTAAAATGCTTCCATTCAGTTAAACCTAGCTGCACCTAACTTAGCATAAACATTATTCGACACAATAGAAAAGTGCTGTTGGTTTCCCGCACGTAAACACTGCAATTGTCAGTGTTGCCAACCTGTTATATAAAAATTAATGCTTGCGTGGCTGAAACGATCAAGGGACCGGAAGCATCGCGATTGTTAATAGAATTGCAGCTCTAACTTATTTTAATATTATAGCCTACATTGCTAGTAGGGTTGAGGGATGCTAAGATATGTGTTTTATCTCACTACTGTATGTAACAGTGAAAATAACAAAGTTATATGTTTGGACTCAGTTGAATATTTAGATATTCATTACGCAATATTGTTTTCCAAAGATATGTAATACTCTTGCTTAATCAACTCATATAACACGTATGCTTTGATTTATCAAGCTGGCTTCAAAATAATGAAGAGCACATTCTCTCCCCGATCACGTGAAGTGTTCGTGTATTCAGCGTGTGTGGCTGCTTAAATGAAATGACTATTGTAAGTGGCTGACTCGTGGTTTCAATTCCTGCCTCTATTAGCATTGGCTGACCAATTATAACAGAACTAGAAGACGATCGACATTAGAGGTTCTAAGAACAAGAGATTTTGTATTGATGAATAGACGAGAGACAACGGGAAATGAGCGAAGAGAAAGAGAAAAAGATAGAGAAAACAACGAAAAGAAAACAAAAGCTTTAGACTCGCTCTATAGAAACTTTGCTCTCAGCCTAATACCCTTTCCACTGGTTAATTAATGATCTCTTCTTTCCAATTAGCTTAAGAACTTTTCCTCGTAATTGAGAACGTTATCCGAGATTACAGAAATTGGTTTTAGTGTTGACATTCTTTCGTAACTAGTAGAAAAAGCATAAGCCAGATGGCTTGGTCAAGAAGTGTGAGTCAGTCTCACTGCAAAAGATATCGAGCTGTCCAAACTTAGTTAGAAGAGTGTTGTTTTCGCATTGGGAAGATACTGGGTTTGATCCCACCGTGGGTCATTCTAAATGAAGCTCTTCCAGATATTTTTCTCAGTTACACTAGGCTAATGCCGGGATGATACTTTCAATCTATGATGTTATCAACTTCCTTCTCACGCACTTTCCTTTACCCTATCTCAACTTGAGTCGAAGTGAGACGTAATGTTTAGAAATTTCGACAGTAAAGGTAAAAACAGGTAACGTTATCCCCTGTGCAATGCGGACGCGCAGTGAACGGTGCATGGGGGGATCTGGAGGTAGGGCTCCACATATTCTCTTCAGTCACATGCTCGACCACCTTTACCTCCCAAGTTGACAAGGAATACCGAGGAGACTCTGGTACTCAATTGGATAGGAGGCTGAGTCTACCGCAGAACGCTTAACATGGAAGCACTGAAAAAAGCCCACTTGATATATAAGGAACATTTGAGCTATCAAAGATAAATCGAAAACCGAAATAAGATCCAAAACCAAGTATTTCAATGGAAAAGGTAAAACGCAACACTTTATAAACAAGTGAGGTGGAGCCCAGTCGGGGGAATGTTGACATAAGATACCGCCAGGTATCAGCAGCGAGCATCCTATTGATATGATCAATGTTGCGTTCGAAAAATTGCGACATAACCTTTTTCAATGACACATCAAATACCTTCCTAACCCCAGTAGTTCCAAAACTACAAACACCCACACACAAAACTCGGGAGCCGTCACTGTTATCTGAAGAAATTATTTGGGTTTGAACTCATCTTACTATGATCTTTCCGACGACACCTCAACCACCTGTTAGCCCTAGTAGTTACAAAGTTGCAAATTCCCCCTCGTAACTCGGAATCCACCGATGCAAACTGGATAAATGATTTGGTTGTGAACTCATCTTGCCGAGACTTTTCCAACGACACGTCAACCACTTTCCTAGCCCTAGTAGTTCTGAAGTTGAAATCTTCCGAAACTCGGGATTCGCCCCTGCAATCTGGATGAATAATACGAGATTCAATTCCTCTTGATGAGACCCTTCCAACGACACCTCAATCACCTTCCTTGCCCTAGTAGTTTCAAAGTATAAATTCTACGAGTTTGAATTTGGCGAGACTTTTCCAAAACGACGTCAACCACTTTTCTAGCCCTAGTAGTTAATGAGTTAAAACCTGTCGACAAATGGACAGACAAAGGACGCGGGCACATAAAGCTTCACAACATTAGATGCTCAAGTCTAAAGTTTGAAACTTTTATACACTGCTCACCATTAAAATTGCAACACCAAGAAGGAGAGGAGGTAGCAGCTCCAAATTTGGCAAATAGATATCGTAATGGAAAGGTCTCCAATCTACAGCCCGCGGGTCAGATACGTTTCTCGTTGGAATTCTGTCTGTCCTCGAAATAAATCCAAAATTATAGTATACTGTATTCTACATGGGATCTAAATTTAAATAATTTAAAATACAACAAGTAATTTTGTCCTTGAATATTATACCTCCTATTTTGTGTTATATTTGTTGTTACTAATACAACGTGAAATAATTATTATATGAAAATTACTATATTACTTTTGAGTTGGTCCTTTATAATGCTGCCTCTTCCTGCTTAGCCAATTTGGCCCGATGGCAAAAAAAGGTTGTACACCGCTGCCATAAGGCATGAGTAGCAAATGAATCATCTTAGCGCTCTGTACGATGCGTGACAACGTGGCGACAGTGGAACAGAACTGCCGAAGGTCAGTAGCCTGTGGGTCCACCATGGGCATTCAGGACGGCTGCAACACGGCGAGGTATTGAGAAGATGAGCCCTAGGATGTCCTCCTGGAGTATGGCAGGTCATGTGTCTTCGACAGAATGCCACATCTCACCAACTATAGCTGGGGGAGGCCGTTGGCGTTAGAGGCATTGTGGAATTATGGACCAGACGTGTTCAATCAGTGAGAGATCAGGTGAACGCGCCGTCCAAGGAAGCAGGCGATCATTATGTACAGGCAGGAAGACTAGGACCATAACTGGGCTGCGTGCGTACGCACGTTATCCTGCTGGAATGTGGTCCCCAGCAGGGTCTGAACAAAAGGGACCACAACCGGGTCCAAAGCATTGTCGATGTACAATTGGCTGGTCACATGTCAGTTAATGCGAGCCACGAAGGGCAATGGCAACCCACACTATAACACGCGGTGCCAAGCTGACCTGGCGATGCAAAATGCAGGCATTGACTACCCTTGTACCATGGTATTGCCAGATACGGATGCGGCCATCATGATGCTGCAAACAGAAGCGGGATTCGTTTGAAAAGAAGATGTTCTGCCATTCGACTCTCCATGCGCAACGTTTGCGACACCATTGTCGTCGCTCATACCTATGCTGTGCAGTCAACGGAAGCTGCAGTAATGGGCGCCGTGCAATATGCCCCGCTCTGCCAGACGACGTAGAACTATTCGTGGGGGCACTGGACGCTGTGCAACATTCACCAGTGTGTTCACCAGTGTTCAGGATGGCTGTTCGATCCACCAGAGCCACACGCATAAGCTGTCTGTCGTCGCGGCCCCTGGTATGGCGCGTCCTTGGCAACCAGCATGCCATTGTGTAGTGTCTTCGTGGAGCCATATGCGCTGTACTGTGGATGCAGTCTATCCAATACGGACACCAAAGTTGCGGAAGAATAAACCGCAATCGCGATATGCCACAATTCTTCAAAGGTGGAAAGCTGCTGGCAGGGCTGCCGCATTCGCCGACGAGGCATCTTTCAACCATATACTAGAGACCTTCACGGGCCGAATTTTTCGGTCCAAGCCCAATCCAGCCCGAATGTACCTAGGCCCGGCTTTAGAAGTTTTTGGCCCAAGCCTGGCCCGGCCCGATAAGTTTTAAAAATTCTTGGCCCGAGCCCGGTCCAGCCCCATAAGTTTTGAAAATTATTGGCCCAAGTCCGGCCCGATAAATTTTAAAAAGTTTTTGCTCGAGCCCCACTATATTTGTATCTGGTATAATAATAATAATATAATATGATATAATGCATACAAGCTATGTCAGTGTTTGAGCAATGTGATGCGCTTAGATTTGCTAGTCATTTTAATTTCATTCTACAGGATTGCCGTTTCAATTTATTTCTAACACAAAGGATCAAAATAATCCTTTCGCTTTGAACAGTAGGATTACTTGTAGTCGTAGGTTTCTTAAATCCAGCAAAAAGCAGCTAGTCAAAGTTAACTTTTATTTACAAAACAAATTATCAGAAATTTGACTACACCCGCAAGACCTACATTTGCAGGGTATTTAACACCGTACTAGACTGCAACTCTGACTTCATCCACCATTTCTTCCTGCGGGTGGAGAGAAGAACAAAGAGTGCGGTTTCCTTTCATTTTTATACCAAGACCAAAACTCTGACTGTTCACCCCCTGGGATTTAGTGGTTGGATTGACCATATTCTGGTATTGACACGGACCATCAGAGGAAGCTTCAATGCGCATACTGTCTTTTGTTTTTTTTTATTGAGGGAAGGGCATGCAGTCACTTGTGTGACTACCGACTGGGGTCAACGACCCGGTGAACAACTAATCCTCTATAGCGAAAATGGAGCCGCTAAGCAGCACCAACTGTAAATATTGCATTGTTTGTAATACCTTTCACTCCGCGTGGCGTGCACACACACTTGAACGTGTGGCTTTATTCCAATTATCGTTTAACGAAAGTCAATAATTACTGAACTGCTTTAAAGAAGTACAATTAATCGGCCCGAGCCCGGCCCGACCTGAAGGGAAAGCAGTGTCGCGCTTATAGCGGAGCTGGCCTGCCCCTCAATCACGATGGCTGTACACGAGATTGGAAGCAGTGTACCTACTCAATGCCTATCCTAAGTTCGCGACGTTGCCCTTTGGGCTATAGGGACAGGGTGCATATTCATTTAATCACATAATTAAATTGAAGGATTGACAGAAAGACCTGAACAAATCCAAGATTTTGAGTTTTCAGAAAACTAAACAGAAGTCTGTCGCGGACAATATAATAACCTGAAATATTATATTTTCATAATTATACAGATGTACAAAAAGTAGTGGTCAGTATTCTAGGAATGAGTGGTTCTCATCAAACCCAGATAAAGTTCCTTTTGAAGAATTTCAAAATTAGTTCGGAGCTAGAGAGAGACCTCTGATGTGTGCGAGGTATCGTTATATATTACGTCACACCTAAACAAATAATGACGTATGCGGTGTCGGCTTAGCAAACCACATTCAAAGAAGTACCCAATAGATTTATTCAAGTTACGTTCATGATTGGCAAATACAGTTTAGGGGAGATTTCTCTCCTTGCCATATTAAACCATTTAATTCCTTCACAATGAAATTCTTACGCGTCTTACACAGCCTGTCTCTGTGGCACTCCCTGAATAAAAAAAACGTTACTTGAATAGATGTATCGGGATCTACTTCGATTATGATTTGCTCACCCAACACCGCTTAAATCATTATGAGAGATGGGACGTCATTTGTGACGATGCTGCTGTAACTTTGATCGCATGTAGCTCCAAAACTAGGCACCCTTTCAGATTTCTTCAAAGGAACGTTTTTCTTGGTTTAATTAGAATTTTACTTCCCTACAATATTGACCACTAATTTTTGTCCACCCTGTACAGCTAGATTTTATATCTACCAACTTTAGTAAGACGATTTTACATAATCCGTTCTCATGGTTTTCCTTAGAATAAAAATGGTCTTACAGAAAAATGAGTTTTCTCCTACTCTAATGATTTCAATGTAAATTGTTAGAATTCTACAGATACTGGAAAATGACCTTTTTATGGACAAGTGAAATGGAGTAATTTCGGGGAATATGTACGATGGGGGAAAACGCGTTGTTTTTAATGTAAGCTAACGAAATATGAAAACTAGGTAACTTATGAAGACAATAAGGCTTTCTCAAGGCCAGGCAGTCCTTCCACCACACCATGACAAGGTGTTTCTTAAAGTGGCGCGTTGGAAAACAACCGTTGTTCAGAGATATGTTCGTTCTTTTCAAGACTTCAGATTTAAATCATGGAAATTAGTTTCATGCTTCAGTGTTGTCATATATACCAGAGTGCTTGATATTCGCTGTATGATGGAGTTTTCTCGAGTATGCGTGAGTAACTATCAAGTCGAAAGATGCAGTGAATAATTCAGTTAACCAAAGTATTGGTAGTTCAAGTCCTATTTATTTAACGAAGTGAGAAGAACTGGTGTAGATGTAGGTGTGAAAATGTCTTCCAAAATATGTCACAGTGCTTCTAATTTTCATGTACAAGAGTAGTTTATCATCGGAAGTTCATTGTTCATCCATTAAGATAACTACAGTGTAACTCGACTATAGCGATATCGCACCTCCCCTATAGTGTCAGGTATTCTCTGGTACAAACATATTCCTCATAATGGTATAAACCTCGGTTATAACGACACAATTTTTCAGGTCTCTTGGTTGTCGTTATAACCGAGTTCTACTGTATTGTTCTGTTGGAGGCATGGTTATAAAGTAACAGGAAATGTTAGAACGAATTGCTTTCAATCCCTTTCCTGGCAGTCTTAGTCACTACACTTGTGAGTTTATGAGTAATATACGGTACCTGAAAAATGAAGACTTGCCAATGATTCAATTATGTTCTTGTACTACTGAGAGGAACGCAAACAAAGAGAAGACAAACAGAAAGTGAAGAAGGAATAGGCGAAGAGAGAGAAGAGAAAAATCAACAAAAGGATGAAGATAAAAGTGTGGTGAATAGTTAATAATAATAACAAGAGAGAAAGAAAGAGAGAAAGAGAGAAAGAAAGAGAAAGAGAAAGAAAGAAAGAAAGAGAAAGAAAGAAAAAGAAAGAAAGAAAAAATAAAGAAAGAAAGAAAGAAAGAAAAGAAAGAAATAAAAAAGAAAGAAAAAAGAAAGAAAGAAAGAAAAAATAAAGAAAGAAAGAAAGAGAAAGAGAAAGAAAGAGAAAGAGAAAGGGAAAGAAAGAAAGAAAGAAAACGAAAAGAGTATTTCGCGAAAGAGAGTGACAAGAAGGAAAGAAGAAGAAGAAGAAGAAAGAAGCAGAAAGAAAAATAATAGAATTTAGGCGGAAAGTTTGTGTGTGTAAGAGAGCGAACTAGAAATAAAAATTGAGAGAAACAAAGAAAGAAAATGAGAAGAAGACATAGAGGGAACCTATTAAGAGATAGCAGTGGGAAAGAAACAGAGAAAAGGAAGAAAATTAGAGACGAAAGTGAGAGAAAGATAAAATTTGTAAGACGAGTGAGAGGAAAAATGAAAAGCATAAATCACATATAGAAAGAGGAGAGAAGTAAAGAGAAAAAGAGAGAAACAGAAAGGTAAAAGCGCAGACAAGAGCAGATAGAAGAAGAAAAATAAAGGCAAGATATAAACAAAATATGATAAAAAGAAAAGAAGAAAGGGCGGAAAAGACACTGAGCATGAAATAAGAAGATGAGGAAAAGATAGAGACAGTAAAAGATGGAAGTAACACAGAAATGGAGAAAGGGCTTTAAGAAAGAAAGAAGCGGGAAAGGAAAAGTCAGAAAGAGAGATACAGAGTAGACGGAAGGGAAGACATAGCGAGAAAACAAAGACAAGTGAATAAGAGAACAAGAGGGGGTGAGATAAAGAGAAAAAAGAGGAGAAATAGATAAATGGAGAGAAAGAAACAATGAAAGAATAAGTGAAGAAAAGAAACGAATATGAGAGATATAGTTTTAGGAGAGAACACGGAGTGAGAAGAGAAGAGTAAAAAACTGTACGGAAAAAGTATAGAAAATCAACAAAATACAAACTTCGCTGAATGTTGCAAGAGCTATTTATGTTACGTTATATGGAAACATAGTATCTTCCTTTGTAGTTCGATTCGAAATCTAATTTTGTTTATCGTATTAAACCACAATATAGTTCAAAGGAGATATTATTTTTGTCTCTTACTTTTGGTTATTAAAGCTTGTATGAAATGCGCATTCACGACGAGCCTTATTAACAGTTACTATGTTTTGTAAACTGAAACTCATCCATCCGCTGTTACATTAGGAGCAAAGCTACGGTCTAGTTCTTGTTTATATAAAACATTCTGTTATGTACTGCTGCAATAAAATATGTTCCAAATGCTTGCTTCTATATCACTACACAATTCCCCCTAGGAAAAACAATACAAATATTTATCTGTTTATGCAATATCAGCTTTCATATATATTCGATATTAGTTCAAAGTTATAATAAGGTTCATGTTCATAGTCCTCTTTACAGAAAGAATAAAATGATTACCGTTATCGTATGAAAAACGACCAAATGTTTGGTTTCCAATATTACATAAAAGGTCCCTATGGTAATTTTTAAATATATGAGTTGACCCAGAAGTTAAGGGGTCTAAGTGCATATTCGAATAAAAAAAAGTTGGAGGTAATCTTTTATATATAACCCGAAATACGTATATGCGACACAAAACTGTCATATTTTGCACATGGACACATTTTGGTCACGGTTTTTTTGTACAAAATATGACAACTCTATTTTCACTATGCATTTCTCCTACCCTACAGATGGCAGTATAGATACGTAACAACAGTGTTGCCAACTTTTGCGAGGAATGGGTTTTATAGCTGGTGTTCGGTTTTCATTTGACTACCCCTTATGCTTTTGAAATTTTTAGGCAACATGTACGACAACAGTGAATCTTTTGTAATATCATTTCGTGGTATTATGACAAAGATAACCATTCACCTGATCCTGATATAACAGATGATATATCTTGGATATATTACAAGACTTTTCTTTACCACCTTCTATAAAGTCACTCACTTGCCTACAGTGTTTTCTGTACTCTACTTGCGCGCCAAGGAATAAGCATACTTTTCCGTTACGTCACAAAGACACAGGCACTAACCTCTTTCCAGTGGCACCAACTGTAAATTTGTTCGTTACGTACGTGCTCTGAAACAACGAAATTTCACTTTGTCCCCACCGAGCCACTTTGCCAGGCTTTCCCATAAGATTGAAAGCAACTACTTAAAACAAGGTATCTGAACCCAAATCTGAAGAATTGTTTTCGACCTCCATCTTTTCCCGAGATAGGTAGTGACTAATGAAATGAAAACTGCATTTTTATTAAGATAACCAGCAACAAAACTCAGCACCAGTGGTACAGAAGATAACGTTGCGGACCTCGGATCAGGATGTGAGTTCAAACCCTGCCCCTGCCTTTTCTAACTTAGGTTTTTCCTCAGTTTCACCAGGCAAATACCAAGATGGTGCCTTTAATAAGACTCTGGCCGATACCTTTCCCCATCCCGCCGTAGGACAAATGTTACCAAAAAGCCAGAAATAAAGAATTGAAATTGAAATTCAAGCAACAAACAAAAAGTCTAAATGACGAAGTTTAAACTAATATTAGAGGACCTACCGCTATTCAGAGCGGAAACTACCAGTGTTGAAACGCGACCTCATAGCTTTCACTGTCTCTCCCCAATCTGTTTTGTACCTTACTTCTCTCTGTGTATGACAGGAACAAGGAAACACCATAAGGAAACGGAAATACCTACTAGGAAAGTCAGAAAGGTCGTGACAAGGGCGGTTCCAATACATTACGTGATTATCGGTCCTTTAGCAGTGATGACAGGTCTATTATGTGATATGATATTGTTGTCCTTTGAAGTAAGAAAAGATCTAAATAAGTAAAGAAAATAATTAATGATATTATTTTCTCTTTGCTGCTCAGTGAAGTAATAAATTGGAACAAAAAGGATCAAATGAAGACCGAAAATATATCGTATATTTAAATACTTTGAAATAATATCCAAACCAGAGTGTTCCTTTACATAAAACACATAAAATGAAATTGTTTATAATAATTTTAAAGTCATAAATGACAGTTCATGTTTTGCAATTAGGTTCCAATAATTTAGATGGTAGCTTTTTTACGTCTCATGTTCCCAGCGTGTAATTTTAATTTTATTTTTATTTATTGATTGTCATTGTCTTATCACTTACAAGAACTAAGTCTCATTTACAAGTGACATAGTGAAAATCGACATGGTGAACCGATGGAGGTTTGCCATTACCTTCCATCGGATAAAGATGACGTCCTGAGGACGGGACTTAAAACTTAACGTGCGCTCCGAACCACTTATGTTAACACCTGGAATCAAAACCGGGACTCCTTTATTACAAGGCAGCGAGCGTTACCACTCACGCACAGTGGTTTATTTTGACAGAGTGCATCTTTTATTTAACAGCAAAATACATTTATTCATTCATATAAACAATGTATAGTTTTGCAATGAGTTATGCAGCTAGAAACGCCATCTGTAGAGCCCGAATGTTCCGTAAAATGTGTTGTGATAAGAAATATTATTAAATTGTCTTGATGGAAATTATTTTCGGGCTTTGAACATCTTAGAAATAAATTTAAAATGCATAGTTTCCAATATTTGTTATGGAAATAATTATATCACAGCCCTATTCAATCCACTACTGGATGAGGCCTCTCCCTGAGGGAGGAGTTGGTCTACTGCTCCCACACTGACCAGATGTGTTGGGAGAGGAGAGCCGAAGCTCTCAACTGTGAGCACCATTGTCTTTTATTCACAGCAGTTCCCCAAGTGTCCTCACGATGCTGGGTCAACACCAAAATTTTTGAGCCCCCACTGGAAATCGAACCCGAGACTGCTAGCACTGAAGTCGAGCACGCTACCAACTAGTCTACGCAGGAGGCTCGTGTTATGCAAATATTTATACTTAAATGTTTCTTAATGTTTATTTCGAAGCTTGCTTATTATTACATTTGTACTACATTTTTACAATTAATTTTTCTTTTTTAAATGTAGTAGATTTATGTCAATTCCAAGAGATGATATGTAACAGACATCGGCAAGTCCAAACAGTGCTTACATTATATCTCCAGTACGTCATTAAATGAAAACCAGCCTCCTCGCAGTTTTCATGAAAAGGAAAAGTAGAAACCTCAAGCAAGATTTAAACACGGGTCATTCAGTTAGAAGTTCAGCGTCTTACTGATTGGACTAAACTGCCAGTGATAAGAAAGAACTAGATCAAAGCAGTATAAAGCGTTAGAAGTCCGTTGCTCAAACTCGAAAAAATAAACAATATTACTCTTCAGAACTTACGGCATGTTTTAATAACGTTTTCTATTTGTCAATTAGAGATCGCACTCCCTGTTCATTGAGAATATTTACAATTTCTGCTCAAATGCACGATTAAAATGACGGAAGCATATAGGCATACTTATGCCCACCCCCTAAAAACACGAAGGAAATGTGAGGTGGCAACACTGATACGATTGAGTGAAGGCGCAATTTATATGGAAGACGAAGGTGACACCAAAAAAGATTGTGTGAAGAAAGTGAAGACATGCAGGCTAATTTAAATGTGCTAAATACATAATTTTTACTTTAATGTTTTTTCAACGTTTCAAATTTAGCAAGACAGAATGATTACACTGCTGTATTAGCTAATCTAATGAATGTGCGTTGCACAAAGGTATTCTGTTGTTCTGATACAATAGCGGGTAGACACCATGCCATGCAGTGTTGCAAGTTGAATGAACTGAAGCTATCGTGTTTGACATCTGGGTGATTTGCCCACTAGGCGTCGGGGGTAATGACCCGTGGGCGTTTTACTCCACGTATTCCCATTCTAGCAAACACGGTAGTACGCTTTAAAGATATGTAATTGTCCCTGTCTTAGAAGAGGAGGAACATGTAAATTCTGTTCATTTCCTTCAGCGAGTGTAATATTTCTAATTTTTTCATATTTTTTTTTTATTTTCAGTTAGTCTAATATTTCCATAAGACTGCTGAATGTTATTTATATTGTGATGTGCAAAACAAACTTACATCTCATCATTAGAATGAAGCTAAACATGCTTTCCCATTTTCGTATTTTAAGTTAATATGTATTCTTACTGTTGTCACGAGATGGGACGAGACAGAGAAAATGGCTATAGAAAAGGAGACGAGACAGAACTCTCGTAATGCAACGTATACACTTTTTCGAGACGAGTGTGACGGACAGGTAATTCGCCCTCACATGATTATAATAACATTTAGTGCAGTTGGATATTCTTAAAGTATTTTTTATATTCCGACACGCTTTGATATCGTCGCATGCATGAAGAGACGCTTGAGTCAACGCCCGGCGTATGTTTGTGTCGGTGCTGGACAATTCTGCCCGTGAGAGCTGGCAACATTGCATCGAGCGATACAGCAGAAGACATTGCGCGCTGCACCGGAGAGGAAACATTAAATGTGTGTCAGCGACAGAAACTCTCATTGTACAAGTGTAATTACTTATATATACAAAACTTATAGTGCAAAAGGATCAGTAAGTTCTATGGATTCACAGGAACACAAAAACAGGACGAAATAGCTGGGAGAATTACGGCAAAGGAATAAGTAATGTATACCTCGTTTGGCTGGACGACTCGTACGCCGCACTGAAGGTAACCCTTTTCGTTTCTCTTAATTATAGACAACCTGTTGGAATCTAATTACATATTTGCAGTAACTATTTGCAAACTTCAGAAAGGATTATATATTTTATTGTGTTGAGTGAAATGACATCGGATTATGTGTAGCATCGTTGCATCAATTACACATCATCAACAGTGCTCTTGAAAACAAAAAAGAAGTCACGTGATTAAACGCGGATTGTTGATGCTCGGAACGCTATTGTTAACGTCGTTGTCGATTATCCGATATGCGTTTCTACCTTGCCTTCGTTTAGATAGTTTTTCTGTGGGCAATAACTAAAGAAATACAATTCAACTAAATAAAGGATCCTATTATTCTTTTGGTATATTTAGTTTTGAGTCGTAGTAGTAGTACGGTTTACTTGTGTTATGTTGTTAAATTACAAAATAGTAGAGCAAATCTAGACAACATTATTCATTATAACAAACTCGAATGCATCATTAGAGTATGAAATAAAGTAAGTCGTAACTTGCTAGCATTCATTGGACTCGAAAGCAAATAAATAAAAAATCAATGCAAATACAAGAATTGTAAGAAAAAAAAAGTTTTGTACGGAACCTAAGTAGTCAGTTCAAAACTCCTGTATTTTAAAAAAGATACTAACAGCGTAAATTAGGTAATACTGTGATACAATAAAATTACTCGCGCGCTACAAGTACATTGAACTGAAGTAATATTAGAGAGAACCTAACTCGTAAAAGTAAAGATAATACTACTAAAAAGATTGTGATATAAGTCGCATACAATTTCTTCAAACTGTCAGGACGTCTGTTAAAGCGACACTTGAAATATAATATAACAATTCTTGATTAGTGCCTATCGGGTATATGTCAACAAAGCACGTTCAGAGATTAAAGCCGAATGTCGAGAAATTTAATTGTACTCCGTCAACTAATGGTAAGTACAACCTTGTTACTTGTTAATGAAAAATAAATATTGTTGTGCATGTTAAGTATAAAATATACTTCATCGGACTCGAATGTTCATGGAGCACAGGTGTACGTAAACGTCGTAAGAGCGTAAGGAAAATATAGTTGCAGAATTAAGTAAAAATTGTGTAACGTTGGGCTCAACGCTTTACGGGTACCCGGCCGATAAACATTTTCATTAACGATAATCTCTTATAATTTATGTCAAAAGCATTCAGATAAACTTTATTCATTTTTGATCGTTTCGTTATTGGTAGAGTGCATTATTGTGTATGTTACTCTTGTTTTGACACATTCAAACGCACTCAATTTTTGGTAAAATTATCACGTGCCTACAGAAGTAAACGCACACACAAAAGAATAGTCGCGTGTGTGCCCTGTAATCAGGTCAAATATTAAATATATTCATTGCTTTGTAGTAACATATCAACTTATTGGCGTTTTTGTGTATGTTTTACCTTTTATACCGACGGAATA
>JAGDQP010021065.1:0-32297 GCA_022664845.1 Lepisma saccharinum | reverse complement strand
TTGGAATCGACCGAAATTGATAGATAATTTTGAACACTGGGTTGGCAACACTGAATCCGGAATTGCGTCATGCCTCATATTGCACATTGTTCACGCAAGGATATCTGTTTTCGAATATATTACTCCCACTCGTGTCACAAGGAATATGTGTTCACAAATTACTTCCAAACAGTGATTCTAAAAATGTAACTCCATGTTCTACAAGGTCATACTTACTGTCAATTGCTCCTGACCCCGAAATAATGTAAGCTCAAACCTACACATCACTGAAGATGGTCACTTCACTCTAAACTGATGTTGTATTCAATCTCTGTCAGATGGCAGTATTTGTCGCCAAGTTATTGCTTTAGATTGGAATCACCCACCCTCCGAAATCGATCGGAATAGCCCACTTGTACTCTATATTGTGTACACGCAAATATTATTGTGTAATATTTGAATATGTGTATCTTTTCACTATTTAGTGACTGAGTCCAAATACATTAGAGCGTACTGTGTTATTTATTCCTGTGGCGAATTGCTGCTAAAGTTAGAAATGACTACTCAGCCTTAAAAATTGGGAGGGTGTAACCGTGTAAGTAGAGTTTCGCACATTTCTATCAGTTTTTGACCGTAAAACTTGGGGCGTTCTCGATAATTTAGGGGTGACACCCCACAGAGGGGGGCTGGCAGAATCACTGGTTGTAAACCACACTGCATATTCTACTTACAATGGATTTCAGCTACGATAATTGAGAGCTATTATTAATGTTAACAATTAGTGCCAAGCTTGAAAGGTTTTAAAATGGGTCTGATTTCTAGATTATCTTATTCATCGACTTTGAAAATAGAGAACTGGATTCAGATACCTTAAAGAAATTTTGGTTATGTACTTTTATAATTAAATATAGAATTTGACAAGTTTCTAGACACTGAAACACTACTTGCTCTGCTGTTGGGTGAGAATAACGAAACATTACACTTAGCGGAACATAGAAGCTCGCTTTTTTGTATATAGCTTCTCACTTATCTCAAACCGGAAGAATGTCTTGTGGTCACATGTCCAAATTTCGTTGCCGGTCTTGTTGATGTAAAGAAAATATGTACATTTCAGTTTCATGAAAAACCGAATATATATATATTAATTTCCTAAGGAGAGAAGCTGTGAGTTGAAAGATGATGACATAGTTTAAGGCGAATTTTTTAGAGAGCACACATAGTTTTTCTGCATGTGATGTATGGTTCGACCCACTAAATCTGTTGGGACAAAGTTTTATTATTTCGTTAGCTTCTGTTCAAGTAAGGAGTCACATTACAGTGTCTAGCCCATTAAATGTTGTGATTTTTCTATTTTGTTTCTCTGTGATGTTTAATTCTTCTACTTTGATTTTCTATCAGTGTCTGACTTATCCTTTTTTCCTATTGTGTCGTAGGTGATCCTGAGTACAAGCCTTACGTAATAGCGGAGCCTGATGTGGCGACTATTCCTTTAGATGGAAGAGAAGACTTCATAATTTTAGCCTGTGACGGTCTGTGGGATTTCTTGTCACGTGAGGACGCAATCCAAACCATTTACCAGGAGCTCAGAGCGAATCCAGGTAAGTTATACTAACGAGTTTCCTAAATTCCCCTTCCCTTTTAGCTTGTACTGGATGTATTAATTGCTGGGTTCATTTTAGTTTCAATAAGACACAGTTTTCCATTTGCGATCTCGTATAAATAGTCTTTCCAGTGGCCCTTTGAGGTTCCGCTTTTGTTGTGTGCTGGTGAATTTATTCTGAAGCTCTTCGTGGGACTGTAAAGCCAGCAATTCGGTCGAAAACACCTGGTGCCCTTTGAGAACAGGCAATATCGTTCAACATGAGAATGCTGGTCGTGATATTCCAAAAGAAACATGAGTTCAGTGAGATCCTGCAACATCCTCCATGTAGCCTTGATCTTGTGCTTCTGATTTTCATGTTTGTCCCACTTTATTTTAGTGCACTAAAGAAGCACAAGCTGAAGAAAGATCAAAATGCTCTCTCTAATTAACTTACTCTCTTTAACAATAATAGTAATTAATGTTATTAAAAAACTTTGGGATTTGCTGAAATCAACTGTTTTGCCATTACGATAAACACGTCTTTCTAGAATTCCCATGAGTTTTCTATTGGATTTAAGTCCGGACTTTGTGCTGGCCAGCTCAGAATATTGATTTTGATGTTGCAGGTGTGTGAATGGCACCATTATCTTGTTGACAAGTTAGCCTGTCGTCATAAATTCTTCATTCATCGAAATCAGTACAACTTTTCGCGTATCAGTATACAGGTCGGAAATCATTCTAGTGTACAGTCATGGAGGGCCATTGCATTTATCTTTAGCGCAGAACGTATTTCCTAATACCAGCAAAGAGAGAGGTGCCCTTAAATCAATTTCCAACCCCATGAGAGAGCATCCTTCGTTTTTGTGCAATATTTAAAAAAAACTTGAAATGAGAAAATAATTTTGACATGATTTTTCTGTTAACCGTAGCTAACTTTGATGCATATATGATATAAACATAGGAAACCATAAACTTATTACTTCCACCACACAATAATAATAATAATAGGTCCTTTATACTGCAGTAACTAAAATCGGGAAACGCCCTGCTAAATCCAAGACGAATGGAGGGAGTTTGACCAAATGTTGGTTCCCGTTAGTGTGGTTGAGACTCGTCCTGCTGGAGGCGTGGACACCATCTTGGTTTTAGGTCTAGAATCTAAATGGCAGGAGAGTCATGTGGCATGGTTTTAGGCTAGCTCGTTCCTAGAAATTCAGGAGTCAAGTTGTGTTATTGAATTGTTATTAACTTGTTAAAGGAGCTAGTGACCTTCTAAGGACGGAACCTACAGATTTTGTTAAAGTTCTCTTCGAACTACTGCTCAGTGGACCCCGGTGGGAATCAAACCCATGACGATGTGCGCATAAAGCGAGCGCGCTACCACCAGGACTCAAAAGTAAAGTCATTTCTTCACCTACGTTTATTTATTTGGCAAATAGAAGCCCTCAAATTTAGGAGTTGGCGTCTTACAATGTGGCAGCCATTTTGGCGGACAAACAAATCAGATAGTTCCAGTCTGCATGAATCCTGGGTAACATCTCGTTTAATGACTGCTAAGGCATTCTGGCTGGATCCGTTCTTCGAGATGGTATGAGTCGTTGATTTTTTCATAATACACCATGTCTTTCAAATGACCCAAGAGATATAAATCAAAGGGGTAGGAAATCAGGTGGAGGATAATTGGAGATCCAACCACTCGAACAACTGCAGCGTAGTGCGGGGGCTCGTAATCTTACTGGGTAAAAGGCTGTCTAGGTACCTATCTCACATTGCCGATATCTAACATTTGGTCTTACTCCTTCCACTAGTTTTCGACTACTGTTGTGTTTCCTGTCTTTTCCCTCACCAAGTTTACAGCACTGGGATATATAGCACGAACAGAACCATACTTCAAATGCACAAACGGAAGAGACGCTAGCAGGGGCTCCAAACAACGTGGTTCAAGTTTGTAGACAACATTTTCCTAATATTCAAAATCCTTTAATCTTAAACTGTGTTGTTTACAGTACTTTAATTTTTTGGTGCCTCAGCTGTCGAACGCCTCTCCCCGTTTTACAACTTCTTGGGGGTAATTTTACAACACTTTTGTAGAAATGGTGCCTCAGCTGTCGAACGCCTCTCCCCGTTTTTCAACTTCTTGGGGTAATTTTACAACACTTTTGTAGAAATGGTGCCTGAGCTGTGGAACGCCTCTCCTCGTTTTACACCTTTTTGGGGTAATTTTACAACACTTTTGTAGAAATGGTGCCTCAGCTGTCGAACGCCTCTCCCCGTTTTACAACTTCTGGGGGTAATTTTACAACACTTTTGTAGAAGATTTAACTTAAAAAGAAACAAAGAAAAAAAACTGCCTATTGTTATTGATTATAATTTTGAGTAAGAAATACTTTTATTGAATTTATCTCAGAACTTGTATCTACGTTTCACCAATAACTGAATTGCATGGCTGTTATTAACAACAATTTCAAAGGAGTTAAAACTGAGGAAAAGACAAAGCTGTTTTTATATTATTTATGACTTCGTTTGCTGATCGTGTGATGAAGTTTATAGCGAAGGTAACACGCTTTTACCGTTATGATAGTAGCATAATGGCTTATTTGTTTCGTGCGTGTGTACCTTCCTATAAAATGATTGGAGCTATTTTATTTTTTCAAAGCATTTTGATGGGAATGGTTTAAAATTGTTAACAATCTTGATTCGGAATAAGAAATGAAAAAAAAAAAAAAGAGTATTATATAATCTTGTGCTCCGGTATTCAGTTTTCTCTCTCGCATTTCTATCTTTGGTTGAGTCATCTCGTGTTTATGAGGTTTATTGGAAAATTTGTGATCGTTACAGTAGTGAATACTTGCATCCTATGGATACTTCGTAAACATTGTTCAGTTGGGCATGAAATGGCATCATAAAAATATAAAACCAAGCTTTATTTCGTTTTCTGTCGTCGTGTGCGCTGTAATTCATGCAAATTTCCATCGATTGCTCTAGCTTGGAGCTTCAATGGAGCGATAAATCAAGAGAATTTATTTCTCCTATATTTTTTCTTTTCGTTTTTTTAAATACTTTTTTGGGGTGATCGCGAAATCAATATATATATATATATTTAATTTTTTAGTTGTAATACTATAACGAAATTGATTTGGTGATTGAATAGCTCGCAGGAACGTTGTAAGCATCAAGAACTTACATTTTACAGGATACAATCGACCATATTGTTTTGTGTTACAGCGTTTTTTTCACAGTACAGGAAAAAAACAACTGCCATCTCTTGAAAATTAACACCACTACCGTATTATTTATGCTCGGTAAAACGTTCCGTCATTAAATCACCGCTGACCCAAATGCTGATTACAACGTTGTTCTTGTGAACGAATCGATTGTGGATTTGTTAGGTTTAGCTGAGTTAGTGAGTCAGTTGATTAGTTAGGTTCATTGTTTTGTTGTACAACACTACATGTTGGTTGCAAATATGATCCGGTCCTGCGATTGAAAATCTGAAATTATTAAATATTAATTTAATAGTAAAGTATTAGATTTTCCCGTGTTTTCAGTTTTATTGGACTGAAATTGACTACAGCTAAGCAGAATAACTTTCGCGGACTGAGGTCGTCTTGTTTCTTACTTCAGTAGTGAAAACTATGAGCTTTGAACGAATGCAAAGCTTTTGAGACGGGCCCAATGTCCAAAAACTGTATGGATCTGTGTCTGATTTATACAATTTCCAGAGATGGGACGAGGAGGGGAGGGGGGGGGGGCTCTCATAAGGTAGAGGACTGGATTTTATATCCGTTCACATCCAAGACTTTGGGGGATATTTCGAAAAACAGAGCCAGGGAAGATTTTCACAGAGAGGGGGAAATCCCAACCATCCCCCGCTTCAAATCGAACACTGGGTACAATTTTAGTGCTCTTGTAAATATAAAGCCAATGATTGCAAGGAATTACCCAGACGTAGATCATTGATATATACTGATATTATTTTTGTATTCTGGCAGAAGTCACTAAGTGCAATTTTCGCTGTATTAAGTTAAAGGAACTAATTACTGAGGAAAGGATGTTTTACAGGGAGAAAGAACCAAGTGATATTGCCATCCTTTGGAAGATCTGTGGCTGGAAACGAATTGTAATAGCTGTTAGTTCTAGCTACCTATAAAGCATCATGTCCTCAGTAATTTGTATTTTTTATTGAAAACCGCGAAATCTGTACTTACTGTTTTCTGCCAGAACAATGGCGATATTGTCTCAATTTACCTGTCAATTTTGTGTAGACACCCCTTTAGAAACTATATTTACAGTTTAGCAAGTAAACCAGCGCAAAAAATTATGTATTTTTCATAGCCATTTCATGTTGAAAGTTACTTTTTTTTTTTGACGTGTTTTATCCAGCATTTTGACATTGTGAAATTCGGTTTCTTTGTGTGATTTTAAATGTGCAGTGTCATTCATTACTCCTTTTTTTTTTTATCGCACTTCTTTTCCCTGTACGATTTTATTTGCCTCTCCCGTATCCATTTCACGTTAAAAAATCGCCGTTGATACGGGTGAGAATAGCCCCAGGTTGTAACGAGATTCTGATCTCTTATACACCGTTCGTACTGTCACAAAATCAATATGCTTGTGCTCGAGCGAAAAGATTAGAGAGAGGGTGGATTTAGCAGGATTTCAGAGAGGAACAAAATTTCCCTTGTTTTCCCTGGAAGACATGCTTTGTTCTTTGAGCTTTCGTAGGTTCGTTTTATTCCTCTTCTTCTTTTCCTTATAAAACTTGTGATCGTAACGGTTTTACAATTTTGTTAAAGAGTGAGCGAAGAAACGTTTTTATTTTGTAGGAACACAAGCTTTGTTTAATTTTGTATGCCTTGACAAACTATATACAAACTACAAATTACTTTCGTGTATGTAATTAATTATTGTTCCCCTTTTATAATTAAAATTATTACTGTTAGAACTTATTAATTACTTTGATCGTAATTAATATCTTTAGCTTCTTGACAAGAGATTTGTAAAGGGTTTCTCGCTCTTCAATTAATCAAATTTCTAAAAATGTGTTTGGTATCGGCGAAAAAAGAAAAGAATGGGGGCGGGGGGGCGGAGTCCAACTAAAGCTTTAAACACTGAAGAGCAGGATGCTGGAAAATTTTGGTATCAATTGGAACGAAATTGAAATTTTGATGTTATTGTCTTGCATCAACTCGCAAAAAGGATTTCCTTCATTTACCAGTTTTACACTATTTTTATCTTTAATAACCTTTTGGTAGTTGATATAGCACACAATAATGATCATACTAACATCAAAATATCGATTTCGTTCGAATTGTCGCTTGACCCCTTTTGACACGGAGCCCTCGATATAAAGTATGCCAACAGCATTACATTATACTATATAAAGTAGTATACGACCTTACTGTTTATATATTCAATCAGTAATATTACACTAATGTCTGGAATTAAGGTAGAGTTGGGAAATTCAGTAATGATTCTGGCTTCACGGTTCAATATTTCAAGTTTCATTTTATTCTGTTTCAAATCACAAACCTTCAATTTTTGTTACGAAACTGTGCGTTTCTTCAAATTTCGTTTTCGGGTTCCATATCCAACGGTGATTTTGCTAAATAAATGTTCGGAACTTTATTTTGTATATTTTTATTGAACATTTTTGGGGGTCATAATTGACTTTTTGGCTTTCTAAAAACTTTTTTTGTTCAATGCTCAGTTTTTTTAAAAAAAGTGCCTTATATTCGAAATCGTGCTTATATTGCTATTCGAATGCAGATAATTCTGTTTTGTTTTTTCAAAATGATTCAAAGAAACTACATTTTAATGGAATTCGAAATTTCAGGTTTTTTTGTCGGGGGGTATGTGTAGGGGGTCGGTTCTGTGTGTGTGTTTCCATTAAACACTTTTCACATTTCAAGTTGTTAATTCTGTTAAAGAATATTATTACTGTTTGAGAAAGATTACTTTCGTCATATTCCATTGATATCAGTAGAAAACAACTAATCACGTCTTTTTCCACATTAGTATTATAGTATGTGAAACATACCGTGTTATTCCGGGAGAGGTGTATTCATTTGGGAATTTTTAACGCTCTGGAGTTCATGTGCGTGTAGCTGTGAAGGATGATTCCTTGTAACTTTCCCCTCCTCTTGAATGTTGTTTCACATTTGGCGGAAATTCAAAGATTATTTTAAAAAGCTGTAATGTTTGTTTTGTTAACCGAAACTCCATGCTACGGAAACAGAATTTCGTTTCGTTCTGTTATTTTGTTTTTTTCTTTTGCTGTTTGGTGGTCTGTGGTAATGTCGTACTATTATTCGGATGGGTTTATGCTTAGTTGATAGTTATACTTCGAGCAGGAACCCTTTTGGTCACAAATGTAATTGAAACATCATTATTATTATTATTACTTAGTAGAAGTTAATTTAAGAGTAAGTGGTGCGTAATCCAGTTACAGACTGTTCCCTTCATGATGGGACTTCCGTTGACTGAGCTACTGGTGTCGCAACTTGTGTAATACATAGCAAAAACACTAGTTTTCTGCTGTGTTTAACTAGTTTCCCCTGTGTTAACCGAATTCCTAGAGTAAATGTTGCTAATTTTGCAGGATTTGGTTAAAAGCCTGTTACTCAATGCAACCAAACTTATGTTACTGTTTATATTATTATTATACCAGGGATGTTGAAAAAAGAAACAAAACTTATTATTTTTTTTTTTTTAAATGAGAAAATTGTAACGCTTGCTACTTATCTAAACCTGTCTCCAAACTACTCCCTCCACGGTGCACGCACCACTCCCATCTTTTCTTCCAGTTTTGGAATGACTTGGAGGTCCTGTAGCGATTTCACGTGGATCTCCTATTTTTGAGGGTTGATTTCAACTAAGGAAAGAGGAGCAATTCAGCTGGTGCCAAATGAGGAGAGTAAGCCAGTTGTGGGACCACCAGTGTCTGAGGATTATTTGATTTTCGTTTTCACATCGTATATGCACACAGACGTTTCATTGGTAACTTTAAGTTTACTTTACCAGCTTTTGGAAATTTGGGTCAGCATTCGCTCGGTGTAACAAATTCTTCCCATATCTTAATGCGGTCCTCTTTTTGTTCAGCTTATAACTAAAGTGGAACAAAATTAGCGACAACACATCGATCCTGCAGTTTATCCGTGAAAATTTTGTGATACGAGCCTGTACCGATGTTCAGTTCAGCAGAACTTCACGTACGGTGAAACGGCGGTTTGAAAGATGACTTCTGCACACTTTCCATATGAGTGATGTCAATAGATGTAAACCGTCGTCCTCGCTGTTGGTTCGAACAGATTCGAAACGTCTCTACAATTCGTAACATTGTGTTTTGTTCAAGCATTTCTCACCATAGGCTTTATGTAACATGTCGAAGATCTCTGTGAAAGTTTGGTGCAATTTGACACGGAATTTCACTCATACGCGCTGCTCTTCCAGTTCCTTTCATGGTAGGGTAACTAACAATTGCGACAGCCATTCAATGCACCTGCTAACGAGCTGCTGCGTTACTGTGGTTAGTATTGTGTTTGAAGACTAGTTCAGTTAATGCCCAAGGACACCGTTAGGCACCACCACTGTCTGTTCATTTCCACGTATTGATACACAAACTTTATAATAAAAGTTCGGTGTCTTTTTGAACAGCTTTTGTATATTTCATTTTGATTTGAATCTGCTGCGCGTAATGAAAGTTTCCATTTTCGAATGTGCATAAATATGGTTAAAAAAGAGGAAGTATTGGAATGTGAGACAGGTGTATAAATGTTAACTGGATTGAAATACGCTCGTCTGCTACGCTGAAGAGAAATATAACCGAGCTGTGTTACTTGCTTAAAGCCTGAGACTAAGTCTAAATCGGGAACTTTAGGTTATCTTCGGCACAGCTGATCCAGTAATATCTGAATTATATATGCATTAAAGTTCCCTTGGGGGGGGGGGGACTCAAAATGTCAGTGTTGACCCAGCATCGTGAGGACAATTGGAGAGCTACTTGAATACAAAGAAGTAGCGGACTGTGGTCATGAAAGACGAACACACGGCTATGAAGAGGCGCTACACTGACCATGTAACCTTCTACTTGATCCTAATACAGCTGTCTGTCAGGTCAGCGCCCTTAAGAGGCTGTCGAGCCGCCCAGCTTAGTTTAATTTTATATACATTAAAATGGAGAAAAGGTGTCACTATAATGCGTAGTGTAAATAATTGGCTAAAACTTAATAATAACAAAGAAGCATCGAAAAAAGAAAAAAAAGACCAAAGTTTCGAAGTAGGAACAAGGAATTTAACCCCCACCAAATGTGTCTCAGTAGCAGGAGTTTAATACAGAAGCTTTCATGATGGAGCTAATGGTTCGGGAGAGCAGAGAGTGTTGGTTCGAGCACTTGTCAAACACTTTTTTTTTTTTTTTTTTTACGCCTACCTCTAACGAAGTAGCTCTCGTTACACACATTCATTACCAAGTAATTGTTTAGTACCTTTTGTCTATTTGTTTTTTCCTATTACATGTTGGCAAATACAATATTTGAAGTTATTAACAGTGTGATTAACCGATTATAAGCGTTATTCTACGAGAATTGTTCAAAAGTGGAAGTGTGTTCTAGTTGGAATCAGTTTTCTACTCATAGAGCTCAGGAAAACAATGCATAGTTAGTTTTCGTACTATTTTCAAATTTCATTTTCAGTTAGATGTTACAAATTTTAATATAGCCTATTATTTACAGTGCAGTCCATCGAAGTTCATGTCAATGTAGTCAGTGTCGTTTTGTTTGTTTTACAACCGTACATTACATATACGATTGGTAGAGAGAAGTATTGAGATAACCGACTGAAGAGGAAACGAAGGGAGTAGCAGCTAATTTTTCATAAGAGTCAGTTGGTTCATTTTACGCCTCTTTTTAAGAGCTAATGAGCATCTTCCTTGTATGTAGTACATTTTCATCCTTCTTGATATCTTCGAATGCTTTGTCATTTTTCACTTTGAAAGCTTAACTGTGTTTGTGTCTCCAAGAAAACTGGTTATTGTCAAAAGGAAATTGTTCCTTCCATTTTGGCCAGCATCATTTCGTCCTCTTCTTCCATAAATGAGTTCTTGTCTCCCGGAGTAATGCCTTTAGCATGGCATAAAAATGTCTCTGAGATTGCTCGCCTGGAGGAGGGTGCAGTTGCTCTACACAAAAGAGAAGTTGGTTGCTTAGTCACAAAGTATCGAGTGAGATTACTTGAGATGTTTTGCTTGGTAGGAAGAAAGGCAGAAAGGAAATAAAGGAGAGGTTATGCCGTTTGGGATGTACTAGCTTCGTTTTCCTGGATGATGTTGGGGAAGGGGAGAGGGAAAAGTGTTTGTTGAAGCCAGAAAGAAAAGGAAATGGCACGACCAATAATATCGTCACAGAAAAAAAGTATATGATTGTGTGTTTTTTTTTTTAAAGTTCAGTATGTAAATACTCAGACGCCAAAATTTCAGGGATAGTAGTATGTAAATAGGTGTTATCTCATGAGAGTCAGGTTAAGGAGATATAATTTATCGGAATTTCAGCTGTTTATAATTGTGGGTTAATGTGGCCATGGGTACCTAATAACTATGATCAGTACCGTCTGCGTGGAGTTGTCCATCGTAACGGTTAAACACTACTCAAATCATTCCCACATTTTCAACATAGGAGGTACCAGACGCATATCCAGCTACGTTCTTTACGTTATATATATATACCTTGTTTGAATTGTCAACAGTGTAATGGATCCTTGGAGGAGTGGCAATTTATGTGTCGTGGTTCGAAAAGTGACTGTATCAATTGCTGCGGAATGATCGTAGGTTCGCGTGTGGACCTATGGAATTCTATGGAACTAGAATGCACCGTGCAGGCTGGGGATGGTTTCATACTGGTACGTTAGGCTTACAACATGGTCTTCATAAACACGTCATTGACGGATGAGTATGACCACTACGTTGATCTGCGTGATAACTATGTTCATAGGCTTCATGTACTCCCACAACCGTAGGATGTTTCAGCAGGATAATGCATTGTGTGATCGTCATCGCCTATGCATAATTGGTTCGATAAGCATTGTGGACAGTTCGTGAGTCGTATGGCCACTCCGTTCGCCGCTATGAACCCAGTCAAGCACTTCTGGAACACCTAGAAATACCAGCAATCTATGGGTGGTTATCAAGATGATATGGCTCAACATTTCATCATATATTTTCTGTCGACTTATGGAGTCGATACCACGTCGACTTACCGCACTTCGCCGGACTAGACTGTGTCGTACGCGTCCTGTGACTTCTGGCATGTGAGTGACGTTTTCGTTAAAGTAAGAAGTTGTGTGGAATAGAAAATATTTAAATTGTAAGCGGTAACAAGTGAATCCCATCGTAGTCACTGATTCGTAATTGACCAAATATTACCGCATAATTGTCGACACATGTATTGTGTGCATAGTATAATATCTAGAAACACAAGATCCATGGCGTGCGATAAAAGTGGTGGGTGGGTTGAGCCCTCCCGAGGTGTATTTCAGGTATTTTTACAACCCATCTTAGGTACATTTTGTTTCCTTATTTAAATGTGCAGCGTTAGATGAGTTGTACAACACAGCTTACGAAGGTCGCGTGTGAGTCTTTACAGTAGAGTCAAACCTCTGCTCACGCCTGCCATAATAGCTTTTAGTTTTTATTACACAGGGGGTCAGTTACATCACACTGTAAAACTATGTAGTTATTTTGCGCTTTGTTTACGCATCGTTTCTTAAGTGTTCTACTCTAGAATTGGATGTTATTTGTATAAGAAGTGCACAAGGGTTATCGTGTCCTGTAAGTATTGAACTATTGTTTTCGGTATGTCCTGATTAACTAAGGTTTATTAACCGATCAGTTCGTTGATGTTTCGTAAAGCGCTTAAACTGTTACTGAAATGGCCCGGCTTCAATCCCTGTTTGCGCCAGCATTTTAATTTTAATTTAGTGTACTGAAAGTTGTTGGTACATACTAGATTGTCGGGAACAGTGTACAAGTGGGAAAAGTGTCCAAAGTTTTTTTTTTTTTTCGGGTAGGGTGGTGGTTGTGTGTACTGCTGTATTTTTTAGAGTGAAAGCGAATGTTGGGGTTCTACATTGAAGATTGTAAATTGAAAGAAGTTTATGCTTTAGTATAGATTTTTCTACTTTTCCAGATATTCTTTGTCGCTCGCATTTTGAAACAAGTGAAACATTATAGCAAATGATATAATGTGTAACTATGCCAGAAGAGAAAAGTATATAAAACAGTTCTATTTTGCTGTGCTTTGCCTCTTCAGTGTTTTTCGTGTTATCGAAGTTAAGTGGTCCAGAAGAGTTTCCTCGTTGTTGAACTACACCGTCTCAAAAGAATCCAGAGACAATTTAAAAGGTTTACTTCGAACGCAACTGAGAAAGAAGGGGGGGAAAAGTTTTTCAAGAGAAATTCTATCCCATATGTCGTTCTTCTGAGGAAAGTGCCATTAACGGAAAGAAAGTTTCTTTCTCGAGACAAGAGATGAGTGCCTGAACTGAAGGACGCACGTTTCTCCAAAAATGGGAGGGAAATTGATCCTGAGAAGATTCCCAGAAGATATAGTAGGGGAGGTTTTTTTTTTTCCAACTCCTTTCTTGTGAGTTGGTGGGTGGGTGGATTTGCGAGTAGACTTTGATTGTTGAAATACGCTATCAGCGACCAAATGAAAGATAAGTGACAACCGAACTGTATAAGAAAGGAAGATAATGAGGTAATGGAGACAAAGTCGGAATGATTTTTTTTTTTTTTGAGACTTGAGGGTGTGGGCCACCTCTCATTTTGTACGAGGTTCGTTTAAAAAGTTGGCGCCAGTAGAACAAATATTTTTCCTTAATTCAGTACCCATTTTTTTCACACAATTATTTTGTTTCGAGCTAAGTAAACCAAAGTAGTTGAGCTCGTGTTTTAAAGTGTATAATTTCGAGCACCATATTCCGAAGTCTTAATATCATCAAAAGTTTATAGTAAAAATGAAATGTGCATAGGGCGAAAGTGCAACTTCGTACACAACAGTGAAGAAATGGTTGTACAAGTTGCGAAGCGGACCGGCGTATTAGACGTCCAAACACAGGAACGATTAGAGAAATTATGAACAAGGTAGTGTTGTTGTTTTGCAGGATCGTCGTCGATTGACTGTGTTCGAAATTGCAAGGGCAGTTGGTTTGTTATATCCAGTGAATGCTCATATGATAAAACGATATTTCAGGTCCGTTTTCTGAAACAGTATGGGTGTACTTGTGGCTAACATCTAAAGAGGTCAGACTTTAACTGATGAATAGCACACAATAGTTTTGGATGAATTCAAATGATAATGATTGGTGGTGCGCCTCGAGGCAGGTTCTGACCCAAAGGTCCCTGGGCAAGGTGAACCAATGATGGATTGCCATTGCCTTGCATCAGATGATGATGTCTTAAGGACAAGACCTACAGTTTAAGGTGGGGTGCGAACCACTTGTGTTCCCACCGGGAATAGAACCTAGGATCCCTTTATTACAAGGCGTTACCTTTGAAATATATTTTTTTAATGTGTTTAATACAAAATGGACTAAAAAAGGAGAAATAATAGTTTTCTCGTACCCTTGTATTCTCCTGCGATTTTTAAATTTCAAGAATTGTGTGATTAAAGGCGCGGTACTGCTACTTACAACCACAAATGAAGTGAAATAAAAGCGGGTAAAATTATGGAGAGAGGACCTGCTTTGTCCAGGGGGAAATTGTATATAAATATATTATGGTTGCCCAGCCCCATATAGAATGAGTTGTTGTTGCTCAAACGATAGCGCGTCTGACTACGAATAGTGCAGTCCGGGTTCAAATTCCGGCCAGGACGCTGGATACTTTTCTTGCTGTTTGAATTTTTAACTTTAATTTTTAAGGCCTTAAGGCAACTCTGGCTGAGGCCGGATGGATGATGATATAAATTGGTGGAATGAAGAAAGTGGGAGAAAACGGAAGAACCCTGAGAAAACCCACGCACACGGTGTTTGTCCACCACAAACCCCAAAGGAAGCATGAGCAGGGATCGATCCGACGACCCGTAGCGCCAGAGGTGAGCGCTCTACCAATTGAGCCAGCGCGACCCACTTTTCTTGCTGTGTTTCCATGCCTGCCGCTCTGAGGTGTAGCGCCCTAGTCGAGGTCCAGCCTCGTATTAAATTGAGTACCAAAGTGTCCTTGGTATTCCTGGGCACCTTGGGTAGGTAAAGGCGGTCGAGCGTGAGACTGACCACCCCACTTCACTTTGTACTGTAGGATAGGATAGGTGTATTTTTTTCATGGAGAAGAGCGTTAGAAACTTGCGGCCCCATTCAGTCTGTTGACGATACTTAGCCTCATCGGACTTCCATTCCCGAAGCAAAAAAAGCGGATAAATAAATAAATCAAAATCCTTAGTGGCAGACAAAGTCAAAAAGTCTCATATGCTGAAACTATTTTAGTAATATATTTTACTTTAAAAAATAGTTTGAGCATATGGGGAAAACATATTAAGACTGTTTTTCTTCCTGTTTTGTGATGCAGAACTTAAATTGCTGCTTCCCCTTCTTACAACAAGGTTTTCGCAGTAATACTGTGACTGAGTGTTGTGATAACTTATTGACTTTTCATTTTAACGTGTGTGAAATATTATAAATATTAAAAATGAAACGTGTTTTTCCCATTTAAATACTAGAAACAAGAAAATAACAGCTCAAAAATACTGTATCATTCCTTTGTAAGTGTGTTTGTGTATGTGTCGATGGTTCAATACAGTCCGTCCACAAGTGATTGGATGAAGTTGAAGCAACAACTTTGAACGTTTTGTGATTGATGGTAATAGCAGAGAGAGATCAACGAATTGCTCAGATGATTTTGGAAACACTGAAGCTCTGAGCTTACGAGAAGCTCCTCATCTCAACTCGTGGATGGAGGAAGAGAGAACTTGACTTTTTGAGAGATTCGAGAGGGAGAGAAAAGTTGCTCAACCCCAGATGTTGCGAGCCATCTATTATTCCGCATCCGCACGTCTTTTACCATTTTTCTTCCACCATTCATTCGTTCTCTCTTCTTTTGCGTACTCTTCTTTTCTTTCCCCTACTCTTTTCTTTCTCTTCTTCGTCTTTTGCGTGGCACTTTGGTGTTTATCTGCATTCTATGACCATCTGAAAGACCCCCCTCCCCTCCTCCCAGCCCTGAGTCAGACGAAGTCGGAGAATTGGATTGCGGCAGGGAGATGGGCGCCATTACGTCGGCTTTTGTGTTGTTTATAAGGGCGGGGGCCAATGTAGACAACGTTTCAGTTGAATTTTTTTTACTGTTTATAGGCCTACGTGTATAATAGTAATAATTGTTATTGTTGATTACAAATTGTAGCAACAAAGGATGACAATGTGTTGTTCTTCATTCTTGAATTACCTGCTTGCAATGTTGAAGTCGTGCTGGGGCGGAAGTCTGTGTGGTCCAAGGCGTCGTTGATTGCTTCATAAAAGCTTATAAACTAATTCATGAGCAACATGGCCTGCATGTTTCTCATATTAAAGTCTGCATAGAATAAACTGTTAATTAGGTGACATTGTGAACCTTGTGTTCGACAGCAGATCGTGTGATTTTCATCTTTATCGAACACGCAGTTTCGTAAGAACGAAACCTACTTTTAGCGTGGAATCCGAACTATACTTTGCAACTTACCACTAAAACAACTCTTCGCTACTACTTTATCTTCTCTTCAGCTCCTTATCATTTATTGTGTACACCCTCGAGGTATTTTAAGACAGTGTAGCTAGCCGTAAAAACCATAGGATTCTTGCGAGGGGGTGATACGCTCCTGGTTTGTTGACAAGAGGTCCACGGTACGATTTTGAACAGTACTTAGGCACTGAGAGTCTCGTTGTTTAGTGCTCAATCTAAAGCATGTAGGACAGTAATTTCGAACTTGGACTGTCTGTGACGTCATAGTACTCATTATCAGTAGTGACGCTGACAGGCATCACAAAGTCACCATGACTCGTTAGAAGCAGGAGTCTATGTAAGCGTAGATTCGACTCGCGAGCCGTTGTATTTTACTCTTCCTCCTTGGCTCTTATTCAGAGACCTCCAATGGGGAATTGGGGGGCACCCCCCATTCTTGAAAAAACACACACACAACTGTATAAAAAATTTTACTGTTAAAAATCAGTATCAACCCTGGTATGTCTACTTACCCCCTCTGAAATTTGACTTTACCCACCTCCACCAAATGAAAATCCTGGCAGAATTCCTACTCTCGCTTTCTCACAGTTTCTTCCTGCCACTTCTCCGAGATGAGGAACATTCTCGAACGTTACGCATGGACCAGTTGAATATGACTGTCAGCTGTATCTTGAATGGATTTAGTAAAGGAGCACAAAGCAAAGCCTTACTATTCGATTTTGCCTATGACATTACCAGATTTGCGTAACTCTCACACTTGTTAGCGTCAGAAGTCAGAACACACTTATTGCGTACTATAAGCCATAGTTATTTCATACTGAAAGACAATGTGATTCTGTAGAATAACTTGTGTAAGGCGTAGGATATGCAACCAGCATACATTTATGTATGGATGGTGGCATAATACAAAACATTGGGTTTCTTTTTGTTACACACGCTTTATATTAACTTGCTCTGTAATCATCTCTGGTACAAATTTTGTAATTGATTTTTAACTCACTTCCCATCATCCGATTTCTTTGAAATTTTGTAAACATGCTTGCTTGCGATGACAATACAATATTCAATCATTAGATATACCACAAAATAATCCAGTTAACTGTAATTAATTAATTAATTAATTGGAAATTATCCTTAAATGCACACAACGTCCCACCTATTGTATGAAGTTTCGGTTGTCTTTCTCGCAGGGAGTTTAATATTCATCTATTATACATAAAAAATAATTAAAAAGGATTAAAAAACACACGCTTTTTTAAGATGGGCTAAAAGTAAAAAATAATAAATTGAATTAATCTTCTGAATCGGCAAATAGAAACGTGGGTGCCCTTGCTTACCTTATCATAAAATCATATTTAAGAGCACTCACGCTTTTATTTTCCGATTCATAAGATTAATTCAATTTATTATTTTTTACTTTCTAGTCTAAAAACGTGTTGTTGTTTTTTTTAAAAAAATCTTTTTTAATTATTTATTATTATTATTATTATTATTATTTTGTCGTCTTCATTCTCCTTCCGGCATCTTTGTCCTAGGCCAGTGCTACAGTGTTGTATTCTGAACACTGTTTCCGTAGCTCCTTTGCGTAACAGAGTATTTTGGTTGTGTATTACCCTTTCACTGGAGGAATGATATGTACATTAGTCCGAATTTACTTTATCCGGATCTTGGAACCAAATATGCGGGATTTGGTTCCGCCCACCTCTAATGTGGTGTGATAATATACGTTAGGACTTGGTCGGTCGTACGCAAATTCATATTTTCAATTCTGCCTCTATCATATACGTATGTATACAAGTCAACTGCAAAAGTCTCCCCCCACCCCACTTCTTGGTAAGTTGCTAATAACTTTGGAATACGTCGACTAGTTTGAGTACAGGCAGTAACCTACACAAAATCTCGTTCTTTTTTAAGCTAGTAGTGATTACACTATACAAATTGTTCCATGAATTCCGGAGTGACCGATAATCAAATTTTGTCAGAGGGGAAACAATATATTACGTCTGCTGTACGCCCTATAAAGGAGTTAGTAATTGTTCTCTTATATTATATCGGTATAGTTTACTTAGTTCAGTCATAGTTCTAATACAAAGTTAGCCATATTTCAAACATCAGGTTGGATTTTGTCAAGAACGAAGAGTTTCTCGACCAACATTTACTAATGCTAATACGCTCACTTTGATGACAGTTTTCTCTTGTAAAACTACCAGTCTGTTACGTCACATTTGAAAGTTTGAATTTTTGAAAGATATATTTACTCGTTTCCGAGTATAAAATATAATCTTTGGCGTAGATGTGGGTGTAGGCTGTACAAAATCAGAAACACTTTAAAAAGGTTTGGGAACCTTGATAGGCTTCCATTGTGGATTGAAGAGAACATTCCACTTTTATTAGTTTCGCTTTCGAAAGTCATAATTAGTGTAGAATATTTTGTATATGAAAAAAAAAAAAAAAAAACAACAACAACAACTTAAAATTGTACTAACTGTGGGAGTTAAAGCCTCAGATATCACTTTTGTAATATGCTATCATTTGGGATAGTTGATTTATGTATCGGTAGCTATTCCATTAGACCTATACTGTTCTTTCATACAGCTCTATGACATATCCAACCAGAGAGTTCAGAGAGTGCGGACCTCTCCAAAATTGAGATTTATTTGTAAACCTAGCATCATTTTTAAGCGTAATTATATACAGCGTGTTTTACAATTATATGACAAACTTCTGGAGGTGGTTCTTCACATCAAAACAAGGCGAAAGTTCCTCAGGCAGTTTTTCGAAATATTTATAGTTTCTTAGCTTCAGGCTGCCAAAAGGGTGGGAAAAGGAACCTTAGAGTTCCATATTTCTAACACCACGAACAGAGCTGATGCTGCATGGTACTCTCAAAGACTTTAATCCTGCTCTATTCGAAAATTCATATTTCAAAATGCCGCAATGGATTCCCCCAAAGAAAATAGGGGATTCCGGAATATTTCTGAAGTAGAGGTAGGTCGAAATGAGCATGAATTGAAGGACTTCCCGTATGTGCAAAGATGTCATACGTCATCCCCAGTATACAATCGCACAATGGTATTCAGTCTCTTTGGTAATAAAACCTTCGATGAAATGATGCTATTCTTTCTACTTATTATTATGCTACCACGATTAAAAAAAAGAAGAAAATTGTTCGGTGCATGGAATCTTTTCCATATATCAACTTGGTGCAAATGAAATATTGTTTCCTGGTGAAAACCGTCCCATTCTTACTAATTTGTCCTATCTTTACTTTTGAGAATTTCTGGGAATCCTATAATGCCTTTGGGCAGTCCCTTGGGCGCTCATTGCGGAATTTTGAAATTTTCACTTTTGTATAGTGCAGATTTAAAGTCTTTGACGGAATCATGCCACATCACCTCTACTTTTCGTTATATTAGATATATGAAGCTCTGAAATTCATTTTCCCACGCTTTCGATACCTTGTAGCTCCGAAACTGTGCACATCTCGAAAATTTATTCGATGAACTTTCGTCTTGTTTTGATTGAGAAATCACCTCCAGAAGTTTGTCGGTATAATTTTAAGAGACGCTATATTTGTTATCTAATTTCATATCCAGACCCTCTTTAAACCACCTCCAAATCCGTGAACACCCTAAGAAAAAAATCAGGATACATGAGTGAAAGAGAATGCTTTGTTTTTTTGTTTTAAATATTTTCATCGATTCTTCCAAACTCAAATTTACTGCGACTTGCTTTGTCTTTCTTCTGACAATTTGCTTTAGTTCTTTCAAACTTCAGCATCTTTGGCATTATTCCCAGCTTCCTCCAAGTTAAGGTGTTCCTTTGGCAAGAATCTGTAGAACAGTTAATCCTAGCGAATTACTAATTTAATCGAATAACTTTAACGAAAAAAATATAAATATATTAAATTCATTACATGTCTTGTAGGCTAATTGCTTCAAACACAAATTAGGTTAATTCTTTAAAATCATAGATTGGGTCATACTTTTATATCCGTCTTTTCATACTTCATAATTTTTTGCACTATCCATAATCTCACCAAAATGCGCTTTCCCGTGGATATAAAATATAATTGTTTCGATTGATCCTAAATAATTCAATATCATTCGAATACGAATGGTCTTAAATACTCCCACATTGAATGAGTGTGTTCCACAATATACATAAATCTCAGCAGAGTACTGTCACAGTATGTCTTGAATATTTTTTTAATTTCCCAGCAAACTGCTTCCTCCATCATATTCATAAAACAAGATCTCGTGGTTAACACCAAAATTTATCAGATTTGATCAATTGTTATCACTAAATCCCGATGTTAATTCTTCACAATTTTCCGACCAACACGACGTTAGGGGAACATCTGCCAGATTGTTACTGAGTACACGTGAATAAACTGCTTTTTGAGAAGACATATACTCATTTGAAACCCCGAGAAAACCCACACACACGGTATTTGTCCACCACAAAGCCCACATGGCATGAGCAGGGATTGATCCAACGACTCCTAGCACCAGAGGTGATCGCTCTGCCAACTGACCCACCGTGACCCATATCACATACTCATCATTGACATAGTTAACAACAAAGTTTTCCCATGTAGGTGATATTAAGAGTTTCATCGGCTAATGCAGAAAATTATTCAGCTCCATTTAGTCAGAAAAAATATTCCTTAATTGAAACTTGATTGCAACTTTCATAATTGATTTTAATGGTTAGACTCTTCCCCCTTTATAGCCGACCGAGGTAGTAATGTGGTCTGACGCATTAGGCCATCATCTCCAAGATTGTGGGTTTGAATCTTGTCTGAGGCATGGATGTTTGTGAATTTTAACAAGCGTTGTAATCGTGACGGGCAAAAGTCAAAATGGCCAATAGAAAATAATGTTTGGAGTTGCTGTCACGTAGGCGGTAGCGCGTCTGACTACGAATTGGGCGGCCCGGCCCTGGAGGTGTTCCCATGCCTGGTGCTCTGAGGTGCACTCAACCTCCTGTCAAATTGATTACCAGAGTGTCCTTGGTATTCCTGGACATCTTGGGAAGGTAAAGGCAATCAAACGTGGGACTGATCACCCGACCTCACTTCGTATCGTTGGTCAAGAAGATGTGCAGCGCCATTCACAGTTCGTGCGTATCGCACTAGCTCTATATAGAAAATAAAATTTACGAAAAGTTTACGGTATCTTCTCTCATTATGATCTGCAAGATCACATTAAATCTTGGCACATATCCCAAAGAGTGGCAGGAAACTTTCCAGTGCATGTGATTTTATTTTATAATTCATATCAAACGTAACAAGGACGCCTGTTTAAATTATTTCTTTTCTGCGCAAAAAATAACTGCTTTAATCATAGACATGTTTTATATTAAAAATTTTCTCCGTTCTACCCTCGTTGAGACTATCAGTGCAGGAATTACTACATTCTTCATTATTGTCTAGAAATAGTCTCTTTCTTTTTTTTTTTCTTGGTTCTTTTACCGCCGCTATTGATATGACTGTCAAAGAATTTTAATTTTACTGGTTGTCCTGAAGGTTATTTACCACATTACCTAAATGTGAAGCTACACCGCAGAATGAGCAATACGACCCTTGTCTGTTTATGAATAAACACGATATGGGACAACCACTCAACCTTGTTTAGGTAAAGGTGATTTCAGATATTTGATCTGAAATTCATGGATTATTTTATCTAATTATTATTTTAAAGATTAAAACGTTAATTTATGTTATAAACAATCAAATAATAAATACTTATGAAAGAGTAATCGAGTTTCGGGTTGCATATATATTTTAGAAGTTTAGTAGGTAGCTCGACAGATGTCGCTACTACTATACGTGTGTTTTCAAAGGTAAAACGTTGTTTATATATATGGTTGACAATAATTTTGTATTATAATAACAGCATAAGAACATAAAATGGCTAAATGAGGTGTTTCTATGTAACTGAGTATTGATGTAAAGTAATTATTTCCTGTATAAATAAATATTTTGCAATTGAATAGTTTACCAAGGAGTTTAAGAAGCCATGTTGGGTTTCTTGATTCAGAGAGAGATCCTCATGTAGAGACAATTCTCTTTAATAAATCATTTTTGAATAGCTATTTGCTTTTTTCTTCGTCTTCAGCTCGGAGAATTATTGGCAGAACTTCTGGTAGCTGAAAAGCTCCGAAGCTTCTGTTAATAATTTGCTCTAGGACCTGTACGTCAAACTGGTGTAGCCCACACTACGGCGTAGATTTGGGGCACTAAAGTTGGTCTTCAAGTTAGTTTCCGTTGTTTAAGCAAAGCCCAAGTATCGGACCCAAACTGACGCCCTGAGATATTTAATTATATATTTAAGATGTGCAGGTTCTTCCAATAAACAAACAGTTTATTAATTCGGCCGCACATTGATTACAAATTGTGACGGTAATTATATTCAGTGAGAAGAAGGAAGGCCTTTTACAAACATAGAATTATATCGAGACGGGTGTAAGCTATTGTGCTGGTACCGCCCTCACAATTATTTTTATATTTTAACCAACAATTATGTTTGCAAACATAACGTAATTCATTTCTTGTGGAAATACTCTCCTTCAAAGTTCAGTCAAGGGAGGGATATATCACCCCCTTATCTACGCCACTGACTGCTTCTACTTATTACTTTTCTATTTCTGCTTCTGCTTTTCACTACATCTACTACTACTTTCCTACTACTAGTGCGGGCGCTAGCCCATGTTACGTGTGCAGTTTTATGTCCCTTCATGTTGACTGCTGGATGTTGTTACCCACTTAAAAGAGAGTAAAATTATTTTGGTCACGTGATCTGGTTCGTAGTCATTTAGCCGCCATATTGGATTCAAAATGGCTGATCATGACTTTTTTTAAACACTCATAACTCGGCCATTTGTGGACCGATTTGAATCATCTTTCTTCTCTTGGAAAGAGAAAACCATACTCTACAATTTTATATTCTTGTACGTACCCCGAAATCTGCGCTGTTTTCCCGGAAAATTTGAAAAAATAGAATTGAAGATAAAATTGCCTCCAATTTCCGTATTTTCTCGAAAATGGCTAATAATTCAACATTTTAATAAGACACAAAAATGACGCAGAATTTAATAAGCTTTAAAATGATATGCAACAAGCTGGGTTTAGTTTAAAACTAGCTTATATATTAAAAGAAAAACTGCACTGATGATTGTACTTGTTACAAAACAGCTTTTCCGCCGTTTTGGCATTCTAGCAATTTACCTGTACAGCAGGCGCTAGCCCATGTCACATGTGAAGTTTTATGTCTCCTAAGTTTTGATGTGGGGTTTGTTAAACACCTATACGAGTATAAAAAATGGTTCAGACCGTGGTCGTTTGGTCGCCATATTTAAAAATGGACGCCAAATTATTAGATTTTTGTTTAAGTATATCTCCGTGCCCAGTGGTTTGATTTTACAGCCTGATTGCTCATTTTACTCCTTTTAAAAGTAAATCTTGTAGTTCTGAATTATAGCGTAATAAAAATAAATAAATAAAAAAAAAAAAAGAATGGGAGAATGTTGTATTTTCAGGTACAAGTAAAAAAGTGGATTCAAAGAGCTAAAAAATATTTTTACAAATAGAAAAAGAAAATGTACTTTTAAACAAATACGTAGTAGTGGATAATACTGATACAGATTAATGCCATAGTACCAAGAAATTACAATGGATATTGCAAATCTTTCAGAGTAGAGATAAAGACTTTAAGAAAATTATTTGAGGGTTCCTGCATATTGGTCCAAAATACTACTTTTACGATTATAAAAGTCACAGCACATTATTTCCAGTTTTCAACAGGGGCATACAGTTTATCTGAAGCACATCTGGCAATTACATGGCTTAGGAAGATCTTCAGGGTCCGTTGGATCATCAGTCACTTGTGGAATTAAAGTACCGTCTTCCTCTATGTAGCCATAGTCAAACGGATTCAGTTTCTCAGACGGTTCCAAAGCATGAATCCATTTATAGCATTGCAAATACCTTCTTTTGATGTGAAGACTGATAGATCTTGAGGTAGGGCCCAAATCTTGAAAGTTTCGTAATGTTTTGTGATGGAACTGATGAGAACGTCAGTTATCCATTGTACCTAAGCTTCAGCCAAGTAAGTGTACGAACCAAAAATTCTTCTGCTTTTTTTTTTTTTTATGTTCTCATTCAGTAGCCCCTTGTCAAAATCTAACAAGATGTCTTCCGCACATGATTCTGCTGCTTTCAAAGATGCTAACTTCGTACTGACTTTGCTTGTAGTGTCGCAGCCGGTTAAAGAATGAATAGCTGGTAAAGCTGTTTAAAGGAGTGAAGTGGAATGTACCGCTATGTTTTTTCTACTCCAAAGGAAATCCGAAGTTCTTTCAGTCCTAAACTTTTCCACTTCTGTACGTAGTGATAGAGTGCACCAACAAAAACAACAAATAACCACGTTGCTTACTTTTGAAGTCGGTGTCATCTGATAAATATGGGCTAAGATCCTGTCATCTGCTTCTTATGGCGGCTAAATGACCAGAACCAGATCACGTGACCAAAAGAAATTTTCTTTTTTTTAAGTGTGTAATAACGTCCAGCAGTCAAAATGAAGGGACATAAAATTGCGCACTTGACATCTACTAGCGCCTACACTATATACTACAATTACTACTAATAATAATTATCTGTTTTTGAAATATAACAAAGGAGGAAAGGGCATTGCAACTACCGAAGGATATACAGGTTGTTTAAAGAGCTGATTGTAAGATAATAAATTCAAAGGTGAATTTCTATGGCTGAAAGATCAGAAATGCAAACAATTGTAGTTGCGGACATAGGGATGCCAAAATAAGACCCCGAGATCATCACAAACAATGACATGAAACTTGCCGACTTAGTAAATCACCCAAGTTGAACCCAATGATTCTGTTTGAGCAAAGTTTAAGATCGAATGAATGCTGCACAGAAATTTCTCATGAGGGGAAAAAAAAAGACTCAAAACACTATCTGAACTTTCATTGGGTACAACTTTTGCTAAGCCGACACCATCTTACGTTATTGTTTGTTGAGATATGGGTTATTTTTTCACATTGCCGTGTGATATTCGAGTGCCACCAGGTCCGAAACTACACATGTTTTTACTTTATCTTCCATTTTTGATCACCATCTTTTCAGTGTGCTGTATAGTGTTTTTTTTTTTTCTCCCCCCCCCCCCCCCCGTTCAGTGGATTCATTATAGTTACTTGCTTTAGATCAAATCACAATGCAGAGATTTACTAGTGAGCCAAAGTGCATCCATGTCTTCTAATGTTGGGATTCTTGTATTAGTGTGGGCGGAACCAAGAAATGTACGGTGAATAGTCACGCAAGATGCCGTGCCAAGCTCTGACACAAACTAAACAATGTAGTGCAGATCTGATTACTACTGTCTGCAGAATGAACACGACATAAAAGCAATTTATTTCTATACAAACACGGGAATTATTCACTTATGCGAAGAATAAATATTCTGATGAAAACATAATTTTTCGTAAGTTTGATGCTAGACATAAAGTAACATGTGTAAGATACGATTTCTAAGTACTGTGATTTCTTTTATAACAATTCTGGTTATTAATGATCTTGGATATTAATGTTATTTCGGTAATGGAAGGTCATTCAAATAATTCTTACATCTTAGTCTCGTTTACCGAATCTCCCTTCCTCCGAAAAGAATGATGTTCGTTTAATAACAATTTGTCCGTTTGTAATGCAGGCTTGCGCCTCAACTGATACAGATAAAGAAATACTTTGGAGTTAAGTGACTTCAGTTCGTACGGCTGATTTAAATCTGGTGACTTGTACGGCCAGGCCCTTCTCATTTAGTTAGCTGTCTAGTTTTGAGAATTGACACTAATGAATGAAAGTCAGTAGAGAGAAACTGATTTCAGATTTAAGTCCAGTGACCGCTGTATACGGCAGTTTTAAATCCGGTGACTGAAAGGGGGCAGATACTTTCCATTTGGTTAGCGTTTTCCATTTTCAGAATTCACACTAAGACCTAAGTGAAGGCAGGCAGAGATAAACTGATTTCCTATTTGCATTCAATGACTACGATTTATCGTGTCGTCTCTTACATCTAGAGACTAAAAATTAGCAGGTCCTTTGCATTTGTTTAGCATTCTCCAATTACAGAATTCGTGCTAGTTTTACTACGCGCAGTTTAACACGTTATCATTGGTTTCACAGTATGTTTGTAGTTTATACGAGTGCTATAAAGTTTCCTAGTTTAACAGCCAAACTAGGAATGCTAGTAAAAGGGGGTGCCAAGAGGTCTCAGCTCCCAGGTTCCAGCGCCTGTGTATACAGTAGCACGTGAGTGAGAGTGGTCTACTGAAAGATGCTGTACATTTCCGAAGATCTTGCTTCTCGAAAGTTGTTACTAAAGTAAATGAAAGTTGGAAACACTTGCGATACAGTTTGCGAGAATCTATTTTCTGCATGCTGGGAGGGGGAAGCTTGCCAGTCAGAGAGAAAGAAGCGCCTGATCTCATACAAGATGCTGTCGTGTTTCGATGGGGACAGAGGCGACAGTTAGAGCGAGGGTCATGCACTCTTATATCACCGAAGATTGCATATACGTATAGGGGCTATACATACCGCGTTGCCAAGTATTCTCCTTTGATTCACGTATGTTGAGGTCGCTGTTCCGTGTAGGCGATATAGTATAATTCCCTCTTGATTCCAATATTTTATTCATTCCAGTATTCTATTGGCTCCCATCCTCGTGGACATTTATTACTGTTGGTTGGGGTACCATAACCAAAGTCGTGGATTTCACGTGAACCAAGACGATCACATGCGACATGATAAGTGACTGAGAAGGATGCCAAAGATGGACTTTTTATTTCTTTGTTTTTATTTTTTTTTTCTAGAGAGGCAGCTGTGTCCTAAGTCTGACACGTATGTGAAGGATGACGTCTCTCGGCAAGCACTCCTCCAAGTGCGAGGATGGGGAAGTAGCGCTGAGGGCTTTAGGTAGAATCTGGCTTCAGTCTAGTTGAGAAAAACCGTTGAAATATCTCTTACTAGGATGGTTGAACTTACTTCCCTCCGCCATATCGTTCCGAAGTTCCCAACTCAATCCTTAGTGCAAAGCTTCTTATTATTAACAGTAAAATATTTAGTATATTGTGTTTTTGGCGCATCTACCGAGGGACCGTAGCTCAGTGTTGGTAGAGCGTTTGGATCTCGATCCGGATGTTCTGGGTTCCATACCAGCGGCCGACTATCCTGAAAGGTTTCTCGTCAGTCGCACTAGGTAAACGCCGTGATGGTACGTTTTCCCTGGTCAACTCATTCCCGTATCCTTTCTCCCCCAAGGCCATAACTTTAATTCAAATTCTGATGCGTCTTTTATTAATTTAATGACGTCGACCCGTCTCGATTCGTGTAAGCTGTTTTGTTTCTAAAGTTCACAACATTTCATAGCCCAACAGGAATACCCATAATACCAAGAACGTTCTGATATTGTAAACAATATATGAGTTACTGGTCGGCGAATGGTAATGCTCGTTGACTCCAAATAGGGGAGTGTTGTTCGATACCCGGTGGGAAACATATGGTTCGGAGCTTGTTTTGAAGTTTTAACGCCCCCTCCTCTCTCTCTCTCTCTCTCTCTCTCTCTCTCTCTCTCTCATACACACAGACACACACACACACACATACGTAATATAAATTATTACTGCTGATGAAACTGCCATAAACAAGGTCCCTGGCACTCAGAATGTGATTTCGTGAAACACATATTCCCCAAAATTATACGTGGAAATTTTAACATTATTCATATTGCTGTGCGAATTTCTTCAGGTAATCGTATATTTTTTTATTATTATTATAACATTCTGCTTCACTCTGTAAGTGTTTGTTTTTACATTAATAATATTTTGAAAATGTGATCTCTTCGTGTTGGAGCGACTAGACAGAATTGATGTACTCCTGCAAGATTGCATGTTGAGAGATTCCAATATGAGATGTAGTTAGAATTATCGTTCTTCCTTTGAACTTAATGGAATTTGGTAGGCTGTTATCAAGCAGCTGATGGAAGTTGACGTCATATGCTATAATTCACTTAACACTGGTAAAACTCGAGACCGTCATCGTACTAATTTCTGCTAAGTTAATAACTTGATTGCTTTGGTCGCCCCATTGTCATTCAGAAACGATTATTAACCGTTTCTGGAGATGAAAGTGGCGAAGTAATTGCAGTGAAGAAGCATGAGAGGTGATGGAGGAATGGTTGCCAAGCGCGGAAAAGATGATAGAAATTAAAAATTAACGAAACCTTCACAGTTGCAAAATCGATCTGCTGGTGTTTTGTTTTCATGTCCTGCAGAGTCATTATATAATCCATGTATCTCATGGTCTGTACATTAACCGTCTGAAGAACTTTGCGAAAATTTGGTATGGAATTCTGATACGAAACTTTGTTAAACTTTATTTTATATGGGCAATTTTAGTAATTTATTGACTTAGGACCATCACGATGATATGAATGCAATGCACAAACATCCATCGAACCAGCAACTTCATGAACCCAGCGCCCCAGATGGAAGTCTGATATATCGTATACTCTTTCGGTCAACGACGGTGTCATATAAACAGCTCGATTCCCTGTCTCCGCTTTTCAAACTGAAATCAGCAATATTTTAATTTAACTTGCTCATTGTTTGTTTTCCCGATACTGCGTTAACGCTAAAATTGTAGACCCACTACAATGGATCGAACCCGAGACCAAAAGCGATCGCGTTAACCACACGGCCAAGTAAGAGCTTCATAATTGAAACCTCCAGTGAAAAAAAAAAAAAGTCAAAAAACCTAATTATCTGTACAGAAGAAAATCATAGGCATTAGCATATTACTAGCAAACGCACGCGAAACCAACGTGTCAAAATATTGTATGACATCATTAAAAGGAGACATAGATTTCCAAAAACGCAGGAGCACTTGTACACTATGAGATCTTTTATTTTTTTCCTCCCCGGTTGGTTGTTTTACTACAGTTACAGAAGTTTTAAGAGTCGTCTTGTAAAGCGACAGAAAATTCTAAGTATGCCCGAAATAGCTGAAGCACACGTCCTGAGACATTCTGTGACGTAAAGTAAGAAGATTATGAGCGTCAGAAGTGCAGGAATAAAAACTAGAAGAGCTTACAAAAGAAAGCAGCCATCGTTTACGGTTTGCCTTTTTTTTTCGTTCGTTCGTTTTGACAAACTCTAACGACTGACTACATATTTTATACAAGAAGTGAAGGTTGTTATTTCTGTGGTCGGTGGCGAAATATTCTTTGCTTCTTGAATACCGAACTTCCAAGTCAGAAATGCGTAACATTGGCTTAAATTAACGTGACTTATAGTGAGAAATTTCCTTCTACAAGGACTCCGTGAAACTATTTCAGATCTGCAACGCACATCCTTGAGAAGTGACTAAGGTGATAAAAGTTCGCTTTTTTTTTTTCCTGTCTAATAGTCAGTCTTCGTTTCAGTGTGATCTTTTCTTTTCTTCCATAGCATTCTTCGCTATTATTTATTTCCCGGACTGCCAACTTCCATGGACAGAAAGTAACTTTAATTTTCATCCTGCTCTTTGGCTGCTGGGATTGAGCAAAACTCTTGAAAAAATTTTTAGTCAGGATGACCAGCGTTTTGAAGATTTGACGAAAATCTAACATCCCTGTTGTGAAATTGTGAATACATGCATCTCCTTCACTACAGTATGCAACCTAGCGCAGTGCTGGGTGGTAACACGAACTTCTTATGGCGGCAATGTATTTTATTTTCACGCTCGAAATTCCACTGCTGCTCGTGCAAATTCAAACCCAAAGAGAGTTCAGACTTCCAGAGATTTAAAGCGTTTTGTCAGTATAATTTTTATTTTTCAATTTTGTTCATTGTTGAAATCGCCTGATTGTTGGAGTGAATTTCCGAACCAGCAATGAATCCACAAATTCAAACTTCCAGAGAAGGATGTTCATAACTATTAATAATGGCTTGTGTCCACTCCAAGCCTATTTTTTATTCTCTGTTATTCATTGCTGGTTCTGATATTCACTATAACAATTACGAAATTGTTGCTATCAGTCGTTGAAGTTTGTCGCTTCATACTACAATTAAAATAGATCCATGTCGCACGTTTGCAAGAAGTGTCACAACTCAAAATGTTTAAATTTTCATATTTTTTTCTGCATCATTCTCCTTCTTTAACAAGAAATCTTAAGTAAGACTTCTTTTCCTCCTCCTGTAAAATTATACGTTTTTGAGTTGCCACTTTTCTTGCAAACGTTCGATGTAATCCCATAACTTTTGTAGCGTGTTTGTTCTTTTTCGTCAGTGTTTCCTCAGCCTCTTGACCTTTCTTTTCCCTCACTTACCATCGTGTTTCGGTTTGGCCCTTACTCCGTTACTTTGGAACTTGCCACTTAATCTCACGTTCCAACTTGGCCTTCATTCATTCATACTCACGTGGTTACTGTGAAATCATCCACCATCAGGTATAACACCTATGCTTTAACACCTTTCACTTTTCTCTGATTTAAAGCCATTTTACGGGGTGTACGTAGAATTTTGTGACTCACTGTAGATATATTGTTCCTAGTTCTGTGGCTGTGAGGCAGAAGTAGTAGCATGATGAGGGGCAGGAAGACATTATTAAATAACAGGTGTGAGGTAGGTAGTAGCAACATTGCCAATATCATTAGATCAACTGTAAGACACCGAGCTTTCCATCTCGTATATAGGAATACTTGGCAGAAGTTGAGATTTTTTGTATATATCCATTTAATTCTAAGTACAGTAGACGCTCTTTATTCTGGCACGTTCGGGACCACGGCCGTACCGGATTAGTGATTTTGCCTGATTATCGAACATCGATAGAGTTTTAACTAGAGCACCAAGGAAAAATTAATACAGTACAGTACAATTATATTTAAAACAAGTTGTAATAAACTGCTCTATGGCAAGAAAAGTACTAATGTTAGTGTATAGAAAATATGTTACAGATAAAGTGTGTTGCAATTTTCATGGAAACATTGCTAAATAATTCTGCACATAATAAAATTATATTATCAGTTTTAAGCTAGAAAAGGAGGAAGATTCTGGAAGGAATAATAAAATTTTGTTATACAATCTAATAATAAGATTTAAATAAGAGAATAACTAATAAACAAAAAACCGAGGGATTGTGGTGTGACTGGATGTGTGTAAGAATACCCAAAAGGAACTTAATAAATAAGTTGAAGGGAAAGAAATAACGACAATAAAAATAAATGAAAATACATAAATAAATAGAAGACATTTGTTAAAAAAACTAAATATAGAACTTAACATATGAAAACAAATAAAATTAAAGAGAATTGATCCCCCCCCCCAACTGCGGAAACAGGGCCCAGGTTTATCCATCGGGAACTGGGCCAAAGAATCATCCCCATAACCCTCCCATCTCTTAAATTCCTTTCATATTTACTATTATTTTATTGTTATTTTTAACTGTGGAAAAGATCCTACAGACTCCGCACCCCAACGCCGTGTCAAGGGCCGAGGTGGAGAGACAGAAAACGGTAATGGCCCATCCCAACTTCGTGAGAACATCTTTTGTTCGCTGCGTCCCTCAGACGCGCGAAGAGGAAAGGATGCTGAGAGGTGGGTCCCAAATATATTTTTTTAAGTGATATTTAAAACAAGTTGTAATAAACTGCTCTGTGGCAATAAAAATACACATGAGCGTTACTGTTGAAAAAAGTCTCTAATGTCAACAAACGCCCGACAGAATCCGAACTCAGAGCGGATCGATCGGTGCCAGATTACAGAATGTGCCGAACCGAAAAATGTTGGATTAAATAGCGTCTACATGTATCTTGTAGCTAATTACGAACATTCCAGCAAAATTTCAAACTATCAGCATTAACCTAAACAGTATCTTCTTGTTGTTTGACTGCGCTGAAGATGAAGGTAATGATCATCTCTTCTGCAGTTTTTAAATAAAGAAGAGACTGTCCGCATTTGTCATTTAATTGTTCCGGAAGG
>JAGDQP010021064.1:0-32299 GCA_022664845.1 Lepisma saccharinum | reverse complement strand
CCGTGGGTCCAACTAGTTTCAGCGAGAGTAGGTTAGTCACAATACGTACTAACTTATTTGAAGTTTTTTTTTTTAGTTGTCAGTGTCTTTTTCATGTCACTAAATGATAAGATGTTTGGGAGGTTACATTTGAAAAAGTCGGGGGGGGGGGGGGAGCGGGGAATTGGCTTCAGTCTATGACACACGTAAAGAATACTAATAAAAGTGGGATGGACTACGCTAAGTTTTAAGGATACATCAGCCCCCACTCAGTCCCTGCGTGTTAGAACTACGGCAGTTTCATAAAATACGTATGATATGTTCTGAAATTGTGTAAGAAGTGTACGGTACAGAGGGTATTCGAATTCTGCGCGGCGTTTAATTGTGCGCATTGCAGTTTTCGTACTTTTCGTGATATCTTTGCTACTTTACTTGGTCCTCCCGTGATGCGACAGTTAGTAGAAACTAATCATGAAAGAGGTAAGCTATTGTGTCTTGTAGTTACGTAGTAAGCAACTGCCAAAAATTTGTGGTGTTCCTCATAACTTTGTCCCGAAGGGAATTAGAGTTAGGCTATATGCTTTGTTCAAGGAGCATTGAAATATGTTATGTTTCACTATATATACTGTATGTGTTGTGTGATATCCAGCTCGCTATTCTTGTCGCAATGGACATGTAGTGTGTCACTGTACTAGTTTCTGGTAAGTCGTTTAATTCTGCACTAAATCGATGGGATCATTCTAAGCAGTGGTACCTGATAAAAGAGCAAGCAGTATATTACGATCTTCTACTCCAACAGGTACACACTAACATCAAAAGAGCGGATTCCGCTCACATCGAGCGGAAAGAGTGACCGCTCGTTTAGAGCGAATTTTCATCGGAGCAAAGATGAGAAATATCTGTGGTAGTCCATTTCAATGGAAACCTAGATATTGTATTTGTATAGATGAATTTTCCATCTATTCAAATACAATTTACATCTTGTGAACATGAAAACGACGCAATAAAATGTACAAAGGTGCGAAAGGGAGCATTAATTCGTATGTACTAAAAAGAAAAGTACTGTACTTGTGAATGAAAATGAGTAAAATAAAGCTAAACTTGGATTAGATTTGAACCCGGTACCGTTCGATCAGCTATCCAACGCGTTAACCCCTTGTTATAATATGACGAGAATGGTAGATGACGTCATGTGGTGGAATTTATAAAAAACTGTTGGTGTAACCTGACTATTGTTTTTCTTGGTTTTTTCTTTCAAAAAAGAATATTGTGTGTGTTCTGTTTTTCTTCAGGTGTAGTTGACATTGTTAATCGAAAAAGGAAATTATTGTTTTCTTACATGTAGTAGCATCTTGGAATTTTGATATAAGAAAGGATATTTATGGATGCCATAAGAGGGGGTACCAGATAATTCAACTTAGAAGAGAAAATACTAATACTGGTAGGTATATCAAAATGTAAAAATGATAAATGTCCTGAAGTGCTGTTTTTTATATTGTGGTCATAGTTGTCGAATCATTTGAAGAGAACCTAATTGCTCGACAATTATAGTTTTCTATCACTATTCTTTGGTGTAATAGATGTTCAGCTGTTGTCGACTCTGGAATTTATTTTGGGAACTAATATACTACAACAGGTACTTTTGACTCATGACTGCAGATGTTCCAGAGGAGTGTGAACTTTCGTTTACTTTTAGTTTACAATAATAAATATATATATAAATAATATTTACTTTACCCCTCAACCAAGGATCCAACTGCGAGAATGCGTCCTCGGAATTGATTCTTTCGTCTCGTCAGGTACTTGATTACAACATTGAAAGATTTCTTGTACGTACATATCTTACTCCTGACGTTTTTTTGGTGTATTTTGCTAACAGAAAAGTTTTAACGTTCTGTTTTCTCATTTTTAACTATACATAACGCTATAAATTTCACAGTATAGCTTAGTCTTTCGATGGCCTTTACTTTTACAAATGGCGAAGACCAATGTTGACTAGTAGCCATGCCCATAATGCATTGCAAATCACTCTAAAAAGAGTGGAATTCAAACCGATCTACAAACATGAGAAAATTCACTCCTAAACGATGAGAAATTGAAGCACCAAATCACTCTAAAAAGATGAGAAATCGCTCTTTCACCTTCGACAAGTCAATAGATTGAAAAAAATAAATCACATCGAAAAGAGCGAAATTCCATCTAGAAAGAGTACATTTTCCATCCAACGCGATGATAATGTTTTGTTAGAAACCACTCTTTTCGATCGAAAATTCCCGCTCGAAAGGGAGCGGTCCCACTTTCCGCTCTAAAAAGAGTGAAAAATTCCTCTCTTTTGATTTAGTGTGTAGTTATACAAAAGATCCAATAAGGGAAGCTATAGTTGCAGTTAAGAATTTTGTTGCAAAACCATTATAGTAAGTTATGTTTAAAAAATACATCAAAAACCTTCTTGGGGAAACATTTTTGCTCGTATGTTTAAAAATACAAGGCAATAACTTCTGCTTAAGAAAAGATTTTTTCTTCCATATTGTTTAAAATGACCAAAAAAGAAAAAGAAATGATCTGCCCTTTCTTGTCTACACTTGTTCTACAACATATACGGTATTAGAGGTATCTATGGATAAAATAATTATCCCAAATGACGCGTAGTATTACACTTCTCGTTGGGTAAATAGTACGCAGACGTAGTTTTGGTTTTTAATTCACCATAAATTTTTGGGAATACATTTCAGCCAAGAGAGACAGTCGATTCATGCCTTAAATGTTAGACAATTTCTGTGAAAAAATAATTTAGTTTCGGATTCAATAAAGCAAGATAATTATCATGATCTTTCTCTTAATGGCGCATAATTCGACCACCCTCCTATATTTTTCAGAGTTTCAGCATGCAAGTGATCTTTTTGTGTGTTTATTTTAATGGAGATTACAGTTTGTCTTTCGCGAAACAATATCATCAATATTAGTACGGAAATTATGATTACTTACCTGGTAAGAAGTACAGAACAATGAACTTTAGTTGAAATCGCAATATTTGAAATGAAAGAAAACCTGATGAAACCTCACAAACAGTAGTATTTATTGTCACTGTAACACGTTCGTCGTCACTTCGATTACACCGGATGGTGAAAGACTTAGAACATTCACTCATAAACAATGCCGCTGCTTGGTTACCCGATGATGTAATGAATCAATAAAATAAAAGAGCGCTTAACACCGTGATGTTTACAAGCCACAGGTGATTCCGAGTTCCAAGCATGTATCCAAGGATGTTCTATTAGAGGATATGTGATTTCACCACGAACATGAAGCCAAATGTCACAACTTAGTCCGACCATTTAGCCCACTTACTCCAATCAAAAACATTGTTTTGGGCTAACAAGCATGGCAACAAACTCTGTAGTTGTCTGCTAACCAATCACGTGCGTCGCTTTAGTCGATGCTCGGTTGTTTTTTGGCTTCAAAATTTCGCTGGGCATGAGATAAGTATAAACATATCCTCTATTAGAACATCATAATGTATTTTTAATGTGTGCTCTTTTGGGTAAATGAGAAATTATTTTGTGCAGTCAGCGGACCGCCCTGAGATTAAAGATGAATGACATCGGCAAGGCTCAGAGATGGACAGAGGACGACATTTTGAATGTCTGCCTTTACTGCGAGGTCGTTGAGGTGATAACTCTACACCGCTAAAACATGTCAAGAAATAGTAACAGATGGATTCATGGATTCTCCTGGGGTAAAATATTCCGGAGGTAAACTAGTCCCTCATTCGGATCTCCAGGCTGGGACTGCCTCAGGGGGGTAGCACCACAAGTCCTAAATTCCAGAAGTCCTAAATTGCACAAGTCCTAAATTTCAGAAGTCCTAAAAGGCAAAAAGCCAGTTCTCTGGATTTTGCAGAAGTCCTAAATTGCAGAAGCCTTAAATTGCACAAGTCCTAAATTGCACAAGTCCTAAAAGACGAGAAGCCAATTTTCTGGATTTTGCAGAAGTCCTAAATTGCAGAAGCCCTAAATTGCACAGGTCCTAAATTGCACAAGTCCTAAATTGCACAAGTCCTAAATTGCAGAAGTCCTAAATTGCAGAAGTCCTAAACTTGTTTTGTGGTGCTGCTATCGCCTCGCAAGCCTGTCTCCACCTTACATTGCTATAAAGGAATATGTATTAACTTGAAGATGTCTCAATATTCAGGAGCATAAATACCATTTTTTTATGTTAACTTACGTGTGTTTGATTATCCACTGTTATAAGACTAAGCCTTTATTTAGCTCTTACAGGCATTCTTTATTACTAGATCATTATATCATTAAATGCCGTTGGGCAGGGAAAATTGTTGGATTGGAAAATTGAAATCAGGGAAAAAAGATGAAAGTGATTTTGTAAGAACTCTCTAAAAAAACCTCTTTGCAGCAGGTATGAGGCACAAGAATCTCACTAACATCTTATCTATTTATCATGAACTAAGCTCAAATTGTTTTTTTTTTTCAATTTTTCCTACCTCTTGTTTTTATATTAATGAAAAGTTTTCAATTACTAAGTGTGATTTAATTGAGCAAACTCTGTTGTCAGTTATCAATCATTTTAATTGATCAAAATTTCATAGAAAAATGGTCATTAAAGTTTATAAATATAGTGTGTTAATGAATAACACCAACAAATTTCTGAATGTGATTCTACATGACAAAAGAAGGAAAAAAGTCTCTATCAACCCGTGTCCGAAAATTCGTAATTTATTAATTACAGGCAACCGAAAATGGAGATTTTTGAATTTTTTCAGTTGAATATTGTCAAAAGTAGCAGCCCTAGACCGAATGCGGCATATTACCGTTAAAGACTGTTACCCTCCTCTATCCAAATTGTACCTAGGTGCAAGGGCGCCGATTTCTGTGTAACTATGTAAGGACCGATTCAGATTTTTTTTTTATTTTTGCCAGATATGGGTCTAAGAAGGCACATATGATAAAAATCCAATTCAGATTTTGCCAAATATTGTATATTCATAAAAAAAACGGGTTAACTTCCAAAGTTGGTCGGCCGTTTCTAGTGAAATTTAGAAAACTTACAGGGAAGAAATGGATAATTTGCTCGTTTGTGTGGCTAATAATATATAAAAAGAACGAAAGTTGAATTAATTTTATTGTATAATCGGTGATAAACATGGAACTATTTGGAAAGCGGAGGGAACTACTTGGCGGTAGGTTACCACATGATTGTATTGTGGGAAAGTTACGAGTATTTATATTGTGAACATTGCTACAGGTAAAAGAACTGTGACGTACATAAGAACAGAAAGTGTAAAGATATATGACCGCACTAAACCTTACCTAACCTCCACGTTCCCATGGTCACTAATTTAAGATGATGTACGAAAAATGCAAGAAAGCAATTATTAATAATAAATGTGAACAACAGAAAATCAGTGAACTGGACGTAAAGATTGATCATTTTTAAATTTTGGCAGCTTTCATCAGGTTTTTAGTCGAAAACCAGACGGCCGACCAACTTTGGAAGTAATGCCAAAAAAACATATAATATTATACATATAGTCATTATCAACGCTTTCCCAGGCCCAGCTATTACAGAATTTAAATATGTTTGTATAACGTTAAAAAAATCACTAAAGCATATTATGTTCTAACTAATAAGAACAAAGTTTCTGCTGTAACTAGAAAATAAACTTAGGAAATAACAGAGGAATTATTCAGCTTCTCCAAATGTGGTTCTCTTTCTGTCCGACACACCCTTCCGCCGCGCTACTGCTTTACTGTACAAATATTGTTTTCTTCTTCTTTTATTCTTGGTTCTCTATCTCGACAAGCATGGTTCAATAAGCTTCTGTCTCGCCTACAGTGAGAAAAAAATATTTGGACAAGTTGAACAAAGAGGAAAAACAGACTTATCACACGCAAAACATGGCCCATTTCGAAATCTCTTGCCCTTTTATGATAATTTGGTAAAACTTTATTTTATATGGGCCTGTTGAGTAACTTTGGACTTCGGCCCGTCACGATTTGCCTTTAGCTGTTAAGTATTAAAATCCACACCCATGCCCCTGCCGGGACTCGAACCCGGGACCGTTGAGTCGATAGCCTACCGCCGCAGACCGCTCGACCACCCGGCCGGCTTATGATAATTTGGATACGTTAGATAAAATGCTATAGAAATAACTACTACTCGATACACCTGCAAGGTAACAGGCAACGAAAGAGTGACAACTACGTAAATTCGTCGCAAAAATGTATTTGGACAACCCCATACTACTCTCAAAAGAAATGTTTTAGGTACACTATTGTGTACGAGAGCACTCTGCGTGGTGTATTGAAGCAATCCACACCGTGTCAGGCATAAAGAAGCAGCATGGGGAACAAAGTGAGCTGAACAAGATTGGAACTGCTCACTTTAATTTCAAATTACATGCAGAAGGTAAAAGGTACTCAAACATGGCCAAGCTTGTTGGAAGCCATGCTCTAGCGTTGGATACATCATAAAGAAACATAAAACAGAATAATTATTGGGGATTCGTTCTGGTCAACTAAGGTAACTAACTGCCCGGAATGAAACCTACATTTTTCATTCTGTGAACAAAACTCAAAGAATTAGTGCTAAAGAATTGACTACTTCCTTTGCCTGGGATATGCAAGTTAATGTAACAGATGTGTAGTTGTGAACAAAAAATTGGGATTCAGAAGATGTGTAGCCAGAAACAAAACACACATATCAGAAGAAAGCAGAAAGAAAAAGTTCTAATTTCCCCCCAAAATATCAATATGAGTGCCTGGAATTTAAAAAAAAAAAGTTTTTTTTTAAGATGAGACGAAGATAAACTTGTATTGTAGTGATGGATATCAGGACGTGTGGCGAAAGACAAATGAAGCTTTCAGAAAGCAGAACATTGCTTCAACTGGTAAAAATGTTGGAGGGTCTGTTATGATTTGGAGTTATGTAATTACTAATAGAGTGTCCAGTATTCATAACTTGGATACACATCTTCTAAATCCCAATTTTTCCCATGAATTTTGGATTGTTTGTGGTGTAACATTAACTTGCATATCCTAGGTGAGTTAAGTAGCCAAATCTTTAGCACTAATTCTTTGAGTTCTATTCACAGAATGATGAATGCAAGTTTCATTCCGCGCAGTTAGTTTTCTTGGTTGGCCAGAATGGATTCTCTTCCGCAATAATTGCTCTGTTTAATGTTTCTTTATAATGTATCCAACGGTAAAGCATGGCTTGCAAACAAGCTTGGCTTTCCTGACGTGATGTGGATTGCTTCAATACACTACGTAGACTGCTATTGTACACAAAAGGATACCTAGAACATTTATTTCGAGAGTAGTATTGGGTTGTCCAAATACTTTTTTGCGATGAATTTACGTAGTTCTCACTCTCTCGTTGCCTGTTAACTTACAGGTGTATCGAGTGGTAGTTAGTTCTATAGCATTCTATCTAAGGCATCCAAATTGTCCTAGAACAGCAAGAGATTTCGAAATGATCCGTGTTTTACCTGTGATGCAGTCTGTTTTTCCTCTTTGTTGAACTTGTGCAAATACTTTTCTTACCCGCTGTATACAGTTTCCCTATTTATATGTTGTATTAGAAACTCAAAATTACGGTATTAACGATAAACCATAATTGCATTCAAACAGCAATTTGACGGATGTATTTCCTAGTGCAAGTTTACTCTCACTTTTGTGAGTTCTTCTTGTCGCTTACTTTTCTTGTATATTTTTTTCTTTTTCTTAAATTATGTTTCTATATATGACAAAATCACAATGAATGATCCTTAAACCTCGGAACGCCAGGATAATTTCATCTCACGGAATGCCTAGATTAGTCATTTTTGACCCATGTATATTTCTCGTATCAAATAAAGTACTTGTTCAAAATCAAGGTATTTTAGAGAATGGGTGCATTCATTGTATTGTATTTATTGCATTGTATTGTATTTACTGCATTGTATTGTATTTATTTATTATATTTTATTTTTTCAATTAGATCCTACAAAATAATGAAAAAATACCGAAAAATTAATACATCATATTAACCTTGTAACCATTTTCATGGCTGCACAAAAATGAAGGTAGCATGAGTCTCTTCCTTATTTACACATGTAAAGTACTACATATAAAATTACCAGAATCAAACTACCTTACTCTCTCACTTTCACATGTAAAGCACACCGTATCTGTTGTATTCTGATCCTTGCAAATGAAGCGATTACATTGCTGACAGTATGCGGAGTACTTGTCTTTACCACTACACAAGCAGCATCGTCCACGTTTCTTCGCTCCTTGATTGAGAAATTATAAAGTGTAGGTCGTTTGTAAAGAGAAGTGTGATCATTAGAACCGACAACAATTTGTTAATTTAATATAAAATGACATTTAAAAATAGTTACACAAAACAGATTGTGTCAAATTGCCTCATGCTTGATTTTCTTAAATTAATACACAATAAATTCATGGGTTTAACGTCATTTTTTACCATAAGATTTTTGGATATGGAGGTGGAGGTGTACCAAATGCGGGCATCTCTTGAGGGACGTAGGGAACGTATGTACTCTCGCGCGAAACCATGACAGCTCAGTGAAACAGGAATGACATTGCGTTTCACCAACAAGATGCTCATCTTATCGAGCACATGTGGGATAGCCTGCGTCCACTCCCACGAAGGCTACGAGATCTACAAACTGTGCAAAAGTGCCACAAGTGTCCGTCGAGTTATCCGTTTTTATCACTGTATGGCGTATGTGAAATGTTTATTGAGTTATAAGTAATCTTTGTGAACCAGCATTTGTTGATGATCATTCTACGGTTAGTGATTGATATAAATACTAATCTATTGCCGTTAAAGTAAGTCAATAATATGACGAAACGTACTTTTTAAATATGTTCATAATCTCACCTGGAGTCAGCGTATCTGACTGAAGTGGTCCTGGTTTGTGAAAGCGACAAATGGAGTTTCGGCATTCTCCCTCGATGGCAACGCCTTGCAGAAACTCTCTCTGAAGTTCTTGGACATGAAACCATATACGATTGGGTTGATGCAACTAAAAGGAAATAGAATTGTTTATAAATAAATACAATGAATTACTAGTACACACACTAGTACTTTATAAGGAGAATGAATTTAAAAGTGAGGACTTTTCAAATAAGCTTTTCACATGTTAAAGTAGAAATAAGATCACACGTTAAGTGTAGAAATAAAAGACACGATTAAAAGTATTTCTGACAGATTTGGCATGTTTACTGCTGCGTAATTTATAAGTCCAACTCCGATGAATCCCTGATAAATGTAAGAAAACTGAAAAGCTGAATAGCAGAGACTCAGGGCGGTTCTAAACATTTTGGAGACTCTAAATATTGCAGGTATCCAGATCCTTCGTGCCTCACCTTCTCCTTTTAATGATGGCAGTGCCTCTCTATCTGCATCCCTTCACGCCCAAATTCCAAGGCTTGAAATGGAAGAAGCAAATATAATGGAAAGGTTCTGCAATAGCAGTCAGCAGATTAAAACATGGACAAACAACTCCAGGTCAAGATCACTGATTTCGAGATCAAAGAATTATGTACTGGCAACTGGCAGGAGTATTGGATACTACGAGATCGTTCAGGCAAAGTATAATGAATGAGAGAGGAATATTTATCCAAAAATTTTACAATGGGATAGTCTGTTTGGAAGCCGAGGCATTTCCAAGAAATGAAACTCTAATTTCCTGGCTAATTGTGTTTCTTCGTCCACTATAACGTGCAATACCAACGATTAAGCTGCAACTAGATATGGACCGTGTTTGCAGTTCCATCGTTGGCAAACGTTGTTATAGTCGATGAAGGACACGATCAGCAAAATGGATTTTCATTTCTTGCAGATGACTCAATTGTTTGTCGTTCGCCTCTTCGTATTGAGTAACTCGCGGATATATGCAAATTCGTCATGAACACGCAACACTGTAAAATGCAAACAGAAATTATACTAATATAATTAATTAAATTTTATGAAGTTGGAAATGAAGAACTTACACGACGTCTATGGAGGGAATGGCCTGAATTTTATAGTTACGATGAGATTTTCCTTGTAGCCTCAGTTCTTGGATCTCGTGAACTCAAGATGTTTGTAACTGCCGAAACACCAGTGACTGATGTTTTACACATTCGGTATGATCAAGATGTATGTAAAATCACGTCATAGTCAGTAAGCATATTCCCACGCTATTCCTCTGGCATATTCCATGATGTGTAGATTGATGTTAAAATACATTATATTCAAATAGATTCTCTTCATGTACATGCATTACGTATGCTCAATATGGGCTACGTGGATATCTGCATTTCGAATGCCAAGCGAGAATTCAATGAGTACCTAGTATCAGTCTTAGTGGATTTTTGGGCCGTGATTAACTACATGTTAATCCAGGTTCGGTCCTGACATTTATTTCGGTACACAGGGTCACATCAGCGCCATTATGTTACATAGTGAATGTAGGTCTGACCCCGATATTCTTGTCGCATCAACCCACGTTTTGAATCAGTCCTATATAATGGCATAGTCCTTTGGTATTTTCTGAATATCTATATGGATTGGACGTTTTAACAGTTAATTTTATGATTAAACTAGGTTTCATTCCGACATTCGAGCACCTAGTATCAGTCTTACAGTAGGAGCACAACTCTCCGTAATTCAAGCTTAGATGTTAATAGCATAAAAACAATCTCTGAAAATACAATATCTAACGCATGTTTCTGGTTCAGAGCAAACGGATTTCTGCTCAATGAAAATAAAACAGCATTACTGTACTTTAGTTTAGGAGAGAGATCACCGCTTGATGATTCAATTTTTAGGTGTCCAAATAGACCTCAGACTGTCATGGGATCATCACATAAAATATACTAGTGGCACGCTGTCTACAGTAATTTATCTAGTAAGACAGCTTAAGAACTGTGTGCCTGATAACTAGAAAGGAAACCAAGAAAGTTTTGTCCCTTTTTGTGGAGGTCTGTGTTCAATTGCCCCTCACACCGTAAGTTGAATGCGAATGGAGATCAGGCGAAGGTCAGTTGTTGATATGGGTATAGCCAACATACTACCTGGTTGTGGAAGTTCAGTTACACCGTGAACGTGCGGAAGGACAGAGTGAACATGGGACCTCTACAGGGCGTGCATGCTGTACGAGTTCAAATTGGGGTCAAACGCAGCTGCAGCGGGGCGGAAGATATGCCAGGCCTTTGGTGAGGGTGTTGTGACTACGCGGACAGTGCAGCGGTGGTTTACCAAGTTTAAGGACGGTGACGAAACACTCGAAGACGCACCACGTGCAGGAAGACCAACACAGGTACCAAATGAAGATCTTCAGGCAGCAATTGAGGCGAACAGTGGCCAGACATGTGCTTAACTGGGACTACAATTCAGTGTGAGTGGAGAAACCATTCGGCAGCACTTCCATCAACTTGGGAAGCACTACAAGTTGGGTCGATGGGTTCCACATGATTTGACTCCGGGCCAGAAGGCAACGCGAGCAGACACCTGTGTTTCTTTGCTGTCTCGTCTGAGGAAGGAGCCATTTCTGGACGGGGTGTTGACATGTGATGAGAAGTGGGTTCTGTACGAAGCTCCACGGCGCCGTCATCATTGGTTATCATCCCACAAACCGGTTCCAAAACAGCCGAAACCAGCACTGCATCAGAAGAAGGTCCTCCTGTGTGTTTGGTGGACTGCTCGCGGCATCGTGCATCGGGAACTGCCACCAGCTGGTCAGAGCATCAATGCAACTGTGTACTGTCAGCAGTTGAGCCGTGTTCAAGAAAAACTCAAAACTCTGGATCACTTCTGAATCACAAAGGGGTCCTCCTGTTACAGGACAACGCTAAGCCCCACGTCGCTAGGATGACTCGGGACACCATTCTACGCCTTTGATGGGAAACACTATTGCATTCGCCATACTCCCCGGACATTTCACCGTCCGATTTTCACCTGTTCCATTCCATGGACAATCACCTTAGAGGACGCCAGTTCAAATCCCTAGTAGAGGTGCAAAATGCAATTGATACCTTCTTCGCTTCACGGCCCACCAAGTTCTACCGCGATGGAATCCATGGCCTTCGAGAACGTTGGCAGAAGGTCGTCGATGCTGATGGGGACTATTTATGATCTTCCAGGTACGTCTTAGGTGACACATCGATGTACGAAGGTGGTGGGTGAAAAAGCGACAGAACTTTCTTTCTTACCTTTATATGTTAGAACAGCTTATATTTATTTTTTCCAAAGCACAATTTCATATGGTGTCATACTATGGGGTAACGCGAGCCATTTTGTTGATATTTTATTGCTGCAGAAGAAAGCTGTCAGAGCCATTTCTGGCTCTCCCCACAAAGCACACTGCAGACCTTTGTTTATTGGATAAAAAATTGACAACCATTAACCTATACATTTACTATGTTTTAGTGTACATAAAAAACAAGTTACCAGAGCGAAGGTGGAGAGAAAATATTCACAATTATAGCACAAGATATACCATATCATAGATTATCTAAATCTATTAATAATTATGAAGTAATTGGTCTGAAACTCCCATTATATTTACATAATGTTCCATTAAACGTTTTAAAGGTAAATTGTATGACTGGCTGGTTGCTCATCCATTTTAGAATATCAATGAATTCTTTGAGAGTAATATTGAGTTGCAATACATTTTCCTTTTGTACTTTGCATATGAATTTGCTATTAGTATGCCTCTGGTGTATCTGACATTGTCGTATTCGTTTGATCTATGTTCTGATGTTCCGTTTTAAATCTACTGTATATCTCGACTATGTCTCTTATATCTGAATTACTAAGATATTGGGAATTTTGACCTTTTCTATTGCTGTTAATGGTCTAATGACAATAACATTATTTCTATTCTATTCTATTTATGGAAGAGTAGGTGCAACCATAGACCTAACTTCAACATCATGTCAGAAATATCAGGTTAAATCAATGACGAGCAAATAATAATATTCAGTGGCATCAGAACATACTATACAGAATTTTCGCATCTTGGTGAAATGATTGCCGCTCTTAGGAAAATCGTATTTAATAACCTTCGTCTTCAAGTGTCCATTACTGGTGATTTACCTTAATATTTATAATATCATAAATAAATTCGTTTACCTGTTGAAATATGCCATTAAGTGGAACGTCGTTGCCATGTGCTTAAGAGAGCCAGTACGAAGAGTTGGGAGGAATCCGTAGGCCTTCAGAAGATTATCGATCAAAAGCGGAGCCCAGCAGATAACAAACAGCACCACTACTGCTACAAGCATCTTGATTACCTGGTAAGTTAAGTAAACAGGATTAATAAGGACAAATCAATATAATGATGTCAACAGAACATATTCCAATAAGCAGTCCTCAATGGACGAACAACAGCAAAATCTTTGGAAGTGGAAACATATCCTTTATATCTCAGACTCTTTGGTTTATACAAAATATCGTTTGAAGTTTCATGATGAAGATGGTTCTATCCGGAAACCGGTTTACGACACGAAGATTCCGAGGCAAAGGGAACCGATGATAGTTTTCTCCGAATCATTTATGTATCCACCGAGCATCGAACCTGGAACCCCTTGATTACAAGTCAGCGACTGTTACACTAACCGGGGACATTCTGTTTCACGTGTAAGGTAGCGATTCTCCATTTCTCCTTATGAACCGAATTCTTGTTCGCGCCAACTTTCCCATTCTACATGCATCCCTAGCACATAAACTACTACAAGATCCCGTGGTATTCACCGCAGGAGTCAGCGAATGATTCCGTTAGAAAAAAATCGCACTTAGCGTGGTTCCATGCATAGTGCATCCATGATACTTTCCCTACCGTTCTAAATAGTCCTTCAAGACAACCAACTGCAAAAAGTTCCTGGATTCAGCATTCGGGGATTTAATAGCAATATCCCTCAATGTTGTGCTAGAGCCCAATGAGGCATGCCAGCAAGTAATATGCACCATGGTTGTATTTCTGCCATAGAGGACATGCCTAGAGACCTTGTCCTGCCGAATGTGAATTTTTGAACGACTCTACAATGCAAGGTTGTATGTAATATGGTGACGATGTAGCAATTACATGACATACTCTATGATTGTATACCTCACTAAAGTTGATGTTCAAACCAACTCGACACACAGGAAACTTGCCATTATGATCCCAACCTATCATTATTGAACTCGCATTTAAACTCACCATACCCATAGCCTTTTCCACTTCCAATAGCCCTTGGGATCTTTGTGACGGTAGAAACTTACCCGCTCGAAATACTTAAACAGATCCAGAGCCCTTTGCGGATGATCATTTATTGTCGGCTAATGCAGCGTCCATATAACTATCGACGGACAACACCTCGCTTTCTGGTTATGTTGCTCTGTGTGAGCTGGCACTGTTGTGCTTCACCTGCAGGTTCAACTACCAATCATTGGAGGATGCATTGAATTGTGGAATTATTATCCCCATCAACACGGAACAATCTTTGCTAAGAGAAGCTTTTCTTATTGTGCTTTGTGAGTATTCTACATTGGCATGGGCTACAAAATACAACGCGTGAGAAAACCACGATTCTGGAAATTATAATAAATAAATTCATTGAGTTTCGGCACTTGCCGAAGATCTGGAAAACAAAAGATCCGAAACCGGATAAAGATTTCATATTTCTTCAGGATTACCGGAAACTGTTTAACAAACATAAGCGAAGCGATCGTCCTAAAGAGAATAAAATTAAACCTCAACCATATTAGACCAGAACAATTTGGCTTTCGTCACCATCCTGCAAAATTCATCAACTCTTATGACTCGTTGTTGCCATTGAACATGACAACAAGCAACGTATAACATGTGATACTGAAAAGGCCTTTTGTGATAGGACCATATAAAATGAAGTCTAATTTATTAAACTTTGTAAAGAAAAACGAAAGAAAGATACAAAAGCATTGTATTGAATGTACCAATACAAAACTCTTGTTTGAAAATATATAAAGGAAATAAGAGGATGTCGGAAATAAAATATCAGAGCCGAGAAGGTAAAATCAGCATCGTATGAATTATGCTATATTTTGTTAAACTTTGAAATAGTTTAGAACAGCAAACTCAAACAGTAACTAGAGACAAACTTTCAGAAAATCATATTACCTTACGTGTATGTAAACTCTGGTGATCGAAACAGATGTAATCGTGTTTCTGTTTGACTATGTTTGCTCTTTTACAAGCTAAAGCTCACTAACTGTTTGAAACTAGTTTTCTTAGTTGTAAGCTCGTTTTCCTAACTTAACATCATAAACATTACAAGCCATGGCTTGTGATTTTCCAGTGTGCATTTACAACTTATCAAATATGTCTCTGTTTATTCGGGTGCCTTACTCACAGAATTCTGTAATTGATTTGTTATCTTTCGCGAGTTTTACCTTTTAGACGCTGGTGTTTTTATTTCCGACATATTTTGCTTATACATTTACAAAGAAAGGTTTTTATTGGTACATTCACTTACAGTGTTTTTGTACTTTGGTTGCTTTCTTTCGTTAATAATATTTGAATAAACTTAGATTTTATTTTTATAGTCGTATTACATATTGACACGGTTTCGCGTAAGATCTTACATGAATGGTTAGCTACAACTTTCCAGAATCCCACCATCAGTTAATTACATAATATTCATCGAACAGGAATTCCTACGTAGATGTGAAGTGTTATAAATCAATTGCCAGAAAATACGGAACAGGGGCACAACTCTGTCCTATGTTTTAAATATATAAATAGTATGAAAAAATGCAATAATACCAACACAGTGTTTCTTGGTGACACTGTTATCTACTAAAATTTAAAATATCCTGATCTGACAATAAAGCATTTATGAAATAATCTTAAAATATTGGAAGCATGATTGGTGACGTGGAAAATTAAAGATAATAGCGGAAAGTGCGAGGGAACACAATTAATACAAAGCAGAAGGCAAGAATTTTTAATAACGAGATTCAGTGGAAGCAGAATATTAAGTGTGTATTTAAGCATAAACTTAGAGCATTAACATTCCTCACATAGAACTCAACAAGGTAAAGCAAAGGAACACCTTACGCAATTGAAGAACGTAATTACGCTAAACACACTGATTATTGAAAATTAAAATATCACATCCATATTTTAACGAGATTTTTTGTCGTTTAATTTTCCCGCTAATTAGTAAGACACTGACTTTTGTTCCATACGTTTGTGTTACTTTTCCACAACACACGAATATCTTCCTGTGTGATCATTTCCATTTATTGAACTTATTTCCTACCTACAACATATATGCGAATCGTGGTAAATGTCTTCTGTGTGGATAGAAACTGTTAGCAAACAGATAAGTGACAATGCCTTAAGGTATAAATGGATATTAGGTGTTGTTAACGATGTGGTTCAGCAACCACACATGAGGTAATCTTTTAGGATGCTATTTCTCTTGAAGTCGCAACACTGCTGTAATTCGTTCGCCTCTTGTTGCTGTGACAAATGAAGAACGAGTTTTGTTCTGAAGTATTCTGTGAACGTGTTGGTTGCACATTAGTACTCAGTATTAGTGAATTAGACGCTGTGAAAGTGGAGTGTGTGTTTCATCTACTATATATTACCTGTTTTACGAACAAGTAAGTATGACGTTCCTGGCCGAAAGAAATGATACATAACACTCTATTATAGTTATGCACAAAACAACGTTATTATTTAGCAATAGAAGACAGTATTCTTTACTGACAGATAAGAATTATGTAACTACGTTCTCCAAACAACAAACATGCATTATTCTACCATAGGTTAGTTTACATGCACAACAAGAAACGGTTAGATCACTTGGGTTAACTATAGTAGTGACGGGCCAATTTTTAGAAATTTACAGGATGAATTGAGACAATTGTGTGATGTTTGTGAGTAATTGGGAGGAAAATAGTACTGTGGGTAACATTATAAGTGAATAATAATATTGGGGTTAACTATAGTAGTAACGCACCAGTTTTTAGAAATTTCCAGGAGGAATTGAGATAATTGTGTGATGTTTGAGAGTATTAGGGAGGAAAATATTGAATAATGATATAGTTTTAGTGTGTTTTGAAGATGTTTTAGGACGCACTGCATGTTGTGGCGGAAGGAACTATTTTGCTTAGAGCTGCAGTTGTCATGGGGAATGCGGTAAGGCAGTGTTGAAATGGCGTGTTTTTGTGATGATTATGACATTTCTTGCGTCATTGTTATTGAATCGTATGGAAATGACGAGGGAAAGTGCATTTTGACGGCTATTTAGCAGAGTATTTATGTAAGGAAAGGAAAAGACTCCGAAACAATTGTACACGACTTTCTAATGGACATTGGGAGAGTTAACACGCCTGTGTGCTGAAGCTAAGTGTGAATATGTGTCAAAATATATTTTGTAAAGATAAATGACCGCACCTAACTTTACCTAACCTCCACGTTCATATGTTCAGTAATTTAAGACAATTTACGAAAAAGGTAAATAAGGAATTATTAATAATAAATGTGAACATATAAAAAAATATTTTGTAATGATACATGACCGCACCTAACCTTACCTAACCTCCACGTTCGTATGGTCACTAATTTAAGATAATCTACGAAAAGTGCAAGAAAACAATTGCGTAAGCCGCTTGCCTCCCATGAACACGTAATGTGAGTGTTTGAAGTGATTTTGGTTTGGTTTTAATGATTTTAAAATTGGTCCGTCAATACTATAGTAATGCCGATCACTATAAGTTACCATTCCATTAAATAGCTGAGAAGCAATAATCTGAAGAATACTTATGAAGGCATTAACACAAACTATCCAGACCATTATTACAGTTCAGGCACAATCTAGCATCGTACCACATAACTTCAACCAGAAAATACATGAACATCAGTTGTTGACATTGTTGACGTTCACTTCCACCATTACGTGCATTGGATACTTCAAATCACAAAATCCATGAAATTACATTACCTTATCCAGATTTCTAGTCACGGATTTCCTTGATACAGTATCTAGAAAAATAGTTTCCAAAACAATTTTTTTGCCCTAGAAACATACATTATTCTACTATTCCAGAAGAGTATTAAATACCATTGAACGAACGCAAATATCCACTATTCAATCATCACATAGAACGCAGTACATAAAAAAGTAATAGATGTTTCTTTGTTTACTAAACCATTAACACATACAAGTTAGTAGCTCATTCTTAACTCCATCAAATCATTGGTTTTGACGTCATGGCTTAGAGTTCTTAATTCCTAGAGAGCGCAATCTACTACATCGACCATAGAGTGTGCAATTCCCATTCCTAAAATCAGTCTATCACTATATTACGTTTACGTTCCAGGAGCAGCCCATATTCAAATCGCAATGTGAAAAACATAAATTCATGAGGTATTGAAGAAGTTTTGTGGTGAGCCAGCTTTACTGTATCGCTCCGTGACTAGATGGTCAGAGGCATTTCAAGGGTATCGTGAATCAGCCTTCAAACAACATGGCGGAGGACACTCTCCTCACGTAACGGATGAGCGTCACTGAATTCACTTCATACGTTGCTAGAAGATACTTGAGCACCTCTCTTTTTCATAGGACAAGAGTCAATGTGACTATGATGTCTCCAAATATGAAAGAGCGACTGGGAGGGAAATGTTACCGTGACATCCCCTGCATCATTTCCTTTCTTCGCACACTATCATCAAATGAAATCCTCAACGGAATCCAACGCTTGCCACGTGTTATTCCAACAGTAGGGGAGTACATCGAGAGCTTATAACCATTTCCAGATCAGTCATTTCCTTTTTATACATATGCTGGATATGTAGCATCTTCAAGAAAACCGATCCCCGTAAGTGATGTCCTTTTTATTATACAGCGCAAGAATGTTTGGCAACATTCATAGAACGATGTTCCTCACAAATTGTTCAAAGCTCTATTCAGATCTGGCGACGAAATTTTTCTATCAGGAATCATTTTCGTGTTGTCTTAAGATTAATCACTTAAAAGCGAGTTAATTTTCGATTTGAGGTTTGGCAACGTTGCTGACAGAAATTAAAGGATAAAAGAACACTTCTAAAATATCAGTTTAGCTGTGTGTGTTTGAGGTTAAGGGTGGGTTCTTCAAGTGTTGTTCAAATGCTGTGAAAAATTCTCCTGCATTGCCTGTTGCACACACGGATCCTCTACTTTGCATCCTCTAATGATAAACAACATACGTAACCATCGCAGGTCTACGGACCGCAACGTGATGACACCATCACATAGCCCGAGCAGCAGACCATCGCTGCTCGTATACGGCGTAGGGAGTTGGCGACCCCATCAACCAGCCGGCTTTTGCTGGTTGCAATCAGCCAACAGCGGCGTAGGGAATTGGCGACCCCATCGTCCAGCCGGTTTTTGCTGGCTGCAATCAGCCCTCGCAGCTAAACAACTATGCTGCTTGAAAGGAGGACCAGCACAGAGGAGTTTCACTTTCACCTCATTTCTCATCCATTGATGACTCATTATTTCATCTCCCCTTGTGCTGCGACTTACGCCTCCCCGCAATGACCAAGGATGTGACAGGATGTATTTGCATTGACGATGGCCCCTGGGCCCAGGGGAAAGGGGGCGGAACCATTGGATAGCGCCTAGTTCTTAACAGCAGATACTTGGATGGTCTAGCTTGTTGAGACTGGGAAGTGCGCCATTGGGGAGCTCTTCGGAACTTTGGTCTCGCCAACACTAGGGGAAGTGAGTGTCCCAAGTATCCATCAGTCGGGAGTACAAGTGATTTCGACGCCAAGTCATTGGACTTCGCCTCGATTTCCAGCTTGCTGACAAGGGTGATGAGGGTAGTACCCGGCAGCCTCGTTGGCTCCTCAGAACGAAGACGGAGAAGTGTGGGCATTTACGGCTTTCATTCATCATGGCTCCACCACATCCTAACAAGTCGCCTTCGCGCACAGACAAAGAAACGAAGAAAACCAAGAGACAGAATGAAGAGAAAGTCACTGAGGATAATAGAAAGAAGGCGCATATAGTTACCGAAATAACCAGTGACACCGCAAAGAAAATAGAAATAGAGGAACAGACAAGTATCGTACCGTCTATCACACGATATCTTGTTATTAAAGTAAAGAATGAAGCAGAGAATCCAGGTGGTTTGAAGGGGTTATCCCCTTTCATCATCCAAAAACAACTGAATCATGTCGCCGGCGAACTTGCACATGTTAGAAAGCTTCGCAACGGCACCTTGCTCGTGGAGACGTTAACTAACAAGCAGTCAACTAATCTCTTGCGAATGAAGACCTTAGGACGATTCGAAGTTCAAGTTGAACCACACCGTCAACTGAACTTTACTCAAGGCGTAATATCTTGTTGGGACTTGCAAGATGTCCCTGAAGAAGAGATTAAGGATGCACTTGCCAGCCAAGGTGTAGTCAATGTTCGTCGAATTAAGACAAGAAAGAGCGGAGAACTTAAACCCACGAGTTCGTTAATTTTGACGTTTGCCATGCCACAGCTCCCCAAGGACGTGAAGGCAGCATTCTATTGCTTACCTGTCCGTCCGTATATACCGAGTCCGCTTCGCTGTTTTAAATGTCAGCATTATGGACACACCAGCACGTCGTGTAAGGCGACCTCTGCTGTATGTGCAATATGCGGTACCAGTAGCCATGGTGCGGATCCTTGCACATCACTGAAACCTCAGTGTGTTAACTGCAAGGGTGATCACACGGCCTGGTCACGTGACTGTCCGGTATTTAAAGAAGAAAAACGCATTAGAGAGCTGATGGTGATAAAGAAAATATCTGCTGGCGATGCAAAACTTCGCGTAAAAGAGTCTCAACGCACCCTTCCCTCTGGTGCGTTTTCACATGTTGTAGCCAGACTCGCAGTTAAAACTGTCTCGGTTGGTACACAGACAGTTAATGTATCAACACAAACAGAGTCTGATGAGCATGACGACCTTCCGAAGCCGCCCAAAGATTCGGAGCCTCCTCGTAATATGCCGACGCAGAGTCAGGGACAACACACGCCTGTGCAGTGCTCTAGAACTCCACGGGTTAAGACTACTTTTAGTCCCTATAAAGTCCCGAAATTAGTTCGAACTTCGCCTCTCGCTACAAGCATTTAGACTCTGACGAACGTTTTGTCTGCTCAATTAGCACAGGAAGAGTCTGCACATACTATCGATGAACCAAGTTCATCTATGGCTGCAGACATGATTCAGGACCACCTGATGGATGTCGATTTTAATCTCGTGGGACGGAAAGGGAAACCTAGGTATAAACCTAAACTTAAACGGTAATCTTTTACTTGTTTTTGTAGAGTTTTATGATTTCCGTTTATTTTATATGATTATGCTCCTTAGCTGTTAAGTTTTGTTTTGTCTTGTGAAGGCCCATTTACAGGCTTCCATTAAGTTTTATAGTGTAGTTTTGTTTTATATTTTGTAAAGCCCCATTTACAGGCTTCCTTGTTTTACTGCCCATTTACACCAGTGGGCTGATTGTGAAGAACTTTTACATCTTCATCTTTTATAATTAATTAACTGCTAAATTTTGACCTGACCAAGATAAGGGGCTTCCCCCGTATCGGGACGGGCGTAAGCCATAGTGCTGTTACCGCCTTAAGATTCATTTTATCTTATCTTCTACTGGCTGCTAAATTTCTAAAATTCACATATATCCCTTTCTCAGAACCTTGGAGATGCTGTCATGACGTCTCAGACTACATAGTTACCGTGGTTGGCTTATACAATAGTATATTAAAAGCAAGTTAATAATTACTGTAGGTAAAAAAGTAAATACAATTAAAATCCAATTAAATGCTCTCATCACATAAGCTCAAATACCGAAAGTCAAAAGACAGAAATCCGTCAATGTTAGGTGTGGTGCCACCGTGACATCAGTTGTAATGCATTATCTCTTGAGACATGTTGAAGAAGGCCAGGAGATGCGAATTTTCAGAGTTTGAAAGGGATACGATAGAGGATGGCAGACGAATGGTGCATTCCATTCACGAAGCAGTGTAAACACTCAGCATTCCACGATGTCACGTGTGTTCAGGGAATACCTCATAGAAGGGATTATCACCCATCGTGTATAGCTTAGTTGACTGACAACGGAAGCTCAATAACTGTGTCCAGCGGCGTTTCGATGCACTTATCCATGCTAACTGACACTGGCCCTAATAACATCACAATCAATGCAGAGGTACCAGTCACATATTCGGCAGATCAGTGCAGCGTTCTTTATATTCTGTGGAATGTTGAGTAGAAAACCCAGCCAGAGTAACCTTTAAACACCAAGACGCCGATCGCAGTGCCTGACTTGAGCTAATGAACACGGGTCATTTACTTTTGAGGACGGGCGAAACATGGCATGGTTCTGGTGTGGCACAGATCCCTTTGGCAGCAAGGCATCGTACAGGTTACTGGTGGCTTGATACTGTTGTGGAATGTGTTGAGGCGGTATGGGTTATATCCGATGGTACTCCTAAACACGTCATTGACACACGCCAGCTACGTTGCACTACTCACAAGTAAGACTTCATGTATCTCTACAACAACAGGATCTTTCAGTAGAATAAAACATCGAGATGGTCAGACCCAGCTGTCCAGAGTAGGCTCGAAGAGCAATCTAGACAGTTCTTACGAAAGGCGTGGCCAACACGTTCGCCCGACATGAGCACACTGAAACACAACATGTGGCAGAATGGCCCATTCTCACCTAAGATCCTGTATCTATTAATACCAGGGAGATATTAGATCTAGATATCATGGTTTACAATCTCTCTAGGTGTTCACTTGCGGAATCGATGCCATTCGCTGCACACGACACTACACCACGATATTTGGCATGTGAGTGTAAATTATCATTATTTTGCTTTGAATATCAGAAGTACCAATAATATTCTTCAATCATTTTCAACTCTTTTGCAAAATTATGCGAAAACTCAAATAAACAACAAAATCATTCCTTACAGTTAATGTTAACCTTGAGATAACATTAGCTTACGGTTCAGAACTTTAGACCGTCTAAGACTACTGCACGTCTTTGTTTGTAACTTTAGACTGTTTGTGACTTGTCCGTAGAATGACGAGTATAAGAATCGGCCAGGATCTTGATGTAAAGGGACCGTACTGGCATTCATCTACTCTAATTTAACCACCAGACGTGCCCCAAGGCCCTTCTTACTGGATCTTCTTGTAGTCTAATGTTCTTTCAAAAAAAATTTTGTCTTCTTTTTAGTTTATAAAAAAGTAAGAAACTTAATGTCTTGAACCCCCGTCAAAGCATTTCCATATACACATACTGGATGTACAGTATATGCATACTTCTTCCGTAGTCTCAGCTTGTGTGTGTTTTTTAGGTTGTTTGTATTCTTTCTGTTTGCCATGTGAGCTGCGTTATGAATCTTGCATACAAACTTTAAAATATTCACGGAGAGCCGCACATGTGAACGCCTGCATATGTTCTTCTGTTTCACGGTTACCTTAGACTACATAACGTAGCAACCTATAAAGGGACAAAGAACCCTTCTGTTTTTCTCGACTCCTGAATCAATACACATACGGTAACCATATTATATACACAAATTACGCAGTGCTTGAAGAATATATCAGTCGTGTTGCTTAGATTTCCTTTGCGGGTTGAAAATGTAAGGAAACTCCCGAAAGCAGAACTCCAGTACTTTGAAATATGTACTAGGATAGAGGCGCTTCCTATATTCACAACTTTCAGGGAACATTTGAACCCTTTTGCTATGCAATGAAACTCGTGATTTCACATTGAAACTTCACGGAGAAGGAAGTGCTTTACCTTTCTGGTTTAAATTCTTCCTTTTCGCGAAACAAAGTAATGAATGTACGTGTACGCTATTTCAGAGTTTAAAGAAATCTACCTGTTTCACTGTCTTGCTTTCCTCCATAGACTTCATATCATTAATTTTCTTCAGAGCCTCTTTGAATGTGGTTCCTCCATGGCGCTTCTTCGTCAACGGATAGCTCTCAATTCCTCGAATAGGAGTCATAGGATTCGATCTGCAAATAATAATAAAAAGTAATAAATCCATTAATGTTTAGTTAAACGATTTCTAGAATTAAAACAGAAATATCCAACGGAATTCAGACTTACAAAATTATAGCCGTTAACATTTAGGAGTGAAGGTATTATCCATCAGACGACTGGGGAATGACATTTCATTCTACGAGAAGAAGTGAAGTCAAAGTAGATGGTTATGTTCCATTTTGGAGTTGGCCCGCAGTCTACGCTCAAATTCATCCGTCTATGGACTTGAGATTCGGACTTTGTAAAATTTCAGTTCGTTTCTTCAATCCCATTCTGAACGAACCATTTCCGTTCATGTTTGGTTTGTGTATTGATGAGTTGTAGTGTTGCTAAAAGAAAGGTCATCTCTAGCGTAGGAAGCATAGAAGTGTTCTAAATACAGTAGTCTAATATATTCAAATTCCATACCATAATGTCACTTACTCCACGTTACGTGTATGTTGTCAGAAATTGGTAAATGGAGCCGAACAGGTATGTATATGAAATTTTGAAGAATAGTACCACCACAAGTTCCATTGATAAGACACGTTTATAGTTACGAACCCTCTTTGGGATGAAGAGAAAAGGATCAAAGTTGTATGACTGGTTTCTAATAGTGAAAATAAGTTTAGTTAATTTAGTCTTCCTGAACATGTCTGCCAAAGCTTTTTTCGGGTGCCCCAAGAGCTTCGAAATTTTGTGTTATTGTTACGTGTATTAACTTCTGTGTGTTACCTTCTTCAACGTGAAAATATGCTTTGGGTTTCCATTGAAAACTTGTAAACATTAAGAACTCTCCAACTGTCATCATTGTCACTCGTTAAGGTAACGTATGAGCACATATTTTCTCACAAAATAGCGGGGACGGTTTCTAAACTTTTATAAGTTTCTAATGTCAACCCAAAGCATAGTTTCACGTTAAGAAAGTAACAGACACAAATTCATACACGTAACAATAACAAAAGAAAATCGACATTGAAAATTTCGTAGCTTTTGTGGCACCAAAGAATTTATTTGTCAGAAAAACGCTTTAGCAGGCTTATTCAGGAAGACTAAATTCAACTTATTTTCACTATTAAAACCAGTCACACAGCCTTGACTTCTTTTCACTCCACCCTAATGCTCAGATTGATCCAACTTTACTTAAATTATTTCATGTTTTCGTTATCGATAAAAGTCGTTAAAGCAGTAGATAGCATGTTGATCGTCTTTGGTATTAAAGGCGTTTCGCCAGCAACAACTTGCGTTTGAAGAGACAAGCGTCGCACGACATTTTTCAGAGATTCGTTACGGGAGTTGTGCTATGAAATTTGATATCAAGCTATCAAATTCCCTGACTTTTCCAGATTTTCAGACATTTTAGTGAAATTCCCTGACTTTTCCAGGACTTTTTAGTGCTAAGCTGGATTCTCTCTGACGATTCCAGGTGAGTGGGAACCCTGATATAAACTTTGGTTTATCGTAGAGGATCAAACTTTTCAATTCCAAAATTCTTGTTGCTATTGTTGCTGCACTTGCATATCCTTCCGCCTTTCGTTCAAAAGGATTTATTCCAATCAGCGAATATCGCATCCCCACCGCAATTCGAACTACATGTGAAAGGAATTTAATACGAAACGATAGAGCATATCCAGGATACAGCGACCCAGAAGGATCCGGACTCCACTTACGACCGCTGGAACGACCACTTTTGCTGAACAATTTTCAAATTGCTTTACACATATTCTTCGTGCAAAGGAGACAAACAACTCAGTGCATCTCCACCGAAGATTAAACCTTTTGGCTAATTGGAGACCCTGAGGCTAATGTAATTTTTATATTGGTACAAAATGTAGAAAATGTTTATATTCCAAGACAATTCAGTCTGTTCAACGAATTTTCAGCCCTCTCGAAATTGAAAACAAATACATTTTTTTAGACTTACGAGTGAACTCTGGTCCCATGAAAGTCTGTTTCATAGTCTTCCGTTTTGTTATTCTACAGGATACGGTCATACTTGTCAGCGTTTTCAATTTGAAATTAACTCAGATGTTAAACCTAAGTCTCGTGACTTTCATAACTTAAAATACGATCACTAAATTGACAATAACTTTAAAATGGCTATTGTAGCATTCGGAAGGTCGTGGGTTTGATCCCAGCGGCCGATCACCCTGACTGATGGTTTCCAGTTATCTTTTCAGTTGCACTAGGGAAATGCCGGGAGGGCACCTTCAACATAGGTCCTGGCCGACTCTTCCCGAATCTTTTCTCCTCCCCTATCCCGACCTGAGCCTTAGATGCCTAAAGGTCACAAATAAAATGCGAAATTTAACATGGCTTCTCTTAAAATAACAATAAAATATCTACATCTACTTACGTCTGACCACTTGTCATAGAGCATCTCTGCTTCATTACTTTCCATATCTCCCAACAGATGGCTGTGTATGCAACACCCATCACAATGGTAGGAATGACGAGGATTAGAAGAAGCATGTAGAGCTCGTGGAATCGCCACAGAGGAACGTTGTCCCAATTTCTGACACACCAATACGCTTTTATTCTCTCGCCCACTTGCATCTGAATCTAAAGTAAATAGAGAAAAAATGGAATATTGTTATCATTAGAAATGGCAAGTGCATGGAATTCTTTATGCTTAGACTAACTAGAAAACAAATAAATGTTATCATTGTGACTGCTTCAACTACAAACAGTAGCTCACTTCTCGAGGTACACAACACGTACTGGTAATCCATATTCCCTCTGTTTGATAGCGCCTCTGTGAAAGCAGCTTGCCAAATACACAACTGTTACAATTTATGTTTCCAAATGATGAGACTTTACCTTCCTATAGATCGATGGTAATATGCTTGCGATAGACAGGTCTTGCTAATTCCCTTTGAGTTAATTATGCGTTTCTTGTTATACTTTGGAAGACCGTTTAACAAACTTCCATGTATTCCTCTTGTGTTTATCCTTAAGGTCTTTTATAGCTTTCAGTTTTCACTGATATAGTTAATGTTCTTGTATATAACTCAAGTATTACAGTTTACTTTTAGGTTGACATGGCAACGATAGGAGGCTTCCACCTTATCGCGACTAGTCATAGTACCAATACATTTACGGTGCACGGAACAGAGCTGAAACCGGGGGCACTTTTGGACTTTTGGTGATCCGGGCTGACTCGAACATAGTTGACCCGGTCTTGACCGAAATCACCCGATTGAGTTGACTCGGCGACCCGATGATCGAAACTGACCTGGCAGCAAAATCTTCACCCGGTGACGGGTCTTATTCCTGTGGTTAGAATCAATCCGTATTATCTGTGAGATTCCATGAGAAGTGAGCTATTTACGGGAACTTCATACTTGGCAGCTTAAAAAGATTTTAACGTTTTTATATTATTTAATACTTCAAACAAAAGATTCTTTCAGAATAGCCTTTCCGAGAGGAATATTTGCACATCTCCGGCGGCATTTTTATTCTTTCCACGGATTTAAGATTCTTTCCATTTGTTAGTACTACTGATAGGAATCCTTTCTGCCTCGTATTTTATGTACTCTGGGGAGTAACGCCTCTGCATCATCAAAAGTAGAAAGACTGTTCAAACGCAACAGCGTATAATAAAGAAGTCTACACTTCGACCTCTGCAAATACTGAGTCCCATGCATAGACCTGGTGATCCATTTCAGCTCTGATCCAGAAGTGATCAGAACTTACGAATATTTCGGATTTGTAGAAGTGAACTTAACGTGTATTTGTTCACCAGTGAAATTATGGAAAGCGACGTTGAAGTGTATAAAGGTAAAAGCATTCTATTTTTGTGAGAGAACTTCCAATTGTTACTACACCGTAGAGCCTGCTGGGAAGATAGGAGTCTGTCACGAATGATGCAGTGAATAAGAGAAAGAAAGCAGCATGAAAACCAGACGGTAGGAAGCACCATTCCAGTTTCAAATACGAATATTTAGAGAACTTTGTTTTTGTAGGGAAAACTGGACGAGATTCTCAGACCAAATCGAGTAAGGCTGGGGTTTTCTGCAATCTCCTTCCTTCGTATGTGGAAGGTCAGATTCTCTTCAGGTAATGCTTTTCCAATAACGCTCTCCTCCACAGAAAACAAGTCACACCCAAAACAGAATAAACAAAACTGCTGAGAATACCAAAATATTTTGCACCGTCACTACGAAATATAAGCGTCATCTTGTTTTCCAAAGCTTGACATTGTATCAGGAGAGGATATTATAGAAAAAAAACATTGTTGTATAAAATATAACTATCTTTGAAACTAGATATTTAATGTTATCAGAGTCTGTATCTTAAAGCAACGGGACGGCAAGTCACGTACTTTATTCTGTCTACAGGGTGTTGCAAAATAACACCGACACAACTACCCCACGACATGAAAATAAGAAAACAAACACTATAGATGAGAAACAAATGTTTCATTTCGGCGCTATATGCCACCGCATGGGAAAATGAACTTTAGAGTTTGATATTTGCAATACCAATTAAGAGTACAACTAAGATGGTTTCTTCAAAGACTTCAAACCTTGTTTATCAAAAGATGCATATTCTAAAATTGTTCGATGGATGCGCAAGGGATTCGCAAAGTAAGTAAGTGTCGTTGATCTTAACCTAAAGATTTTTATATTACTCATTTTCTACTGAATATATTGGAGCAATACTTCCCTATTTAAGTGCGATATACTCCGTTCAGAGGTTTATGACATATTTCAAGCACATGGCCAGTATAGAATTTCTTTAGAGCTGTAAAACTTATCAGTTATTAAAGTCTTCAACCTCTGGGGTTTCCTCTTTCTAGCACTGGACATTTCACAAATACTAAATTGATTTTGTGGGGAATCGTTGGACACAACGAGGAGATTAGGCAGAAAGGGGATATGTGCCCGCTCAGGTCGTGCTGATGGTGCCATCAAGCGGGTAGTAGTTAAATGACTTACTGGTTGCATCACAGCCGCAGTTTCGTCCGTTGAGTGGTTATTCCATGGACGTAGAAGTGAATCTTCTTTTGTTTCCTTAATAGAATGTTTGTACGCCTCGATTTATTTTTCTATCAGGTGTGTTGTTCGCTTCTGGAGTTGTTGAAACTGGACTACAAAATGTATTTGATCTTGTGCAACGTGCTGGGCAAAGCCATCTTGAAAGCCTTAAAATTTGGGCGGTCGGACAAAATGAGGAGACAAGGTGTTGAACAAAATGGGGCTCGCTATTTGTATCGAGAATCTAAGTAGATATTTTCTGAAAGAATTAAAAACGCTTTTATGTAATGATATGAGAGAGACATTGTTTTGCAAATGTTCAAATCTATTCCGTAATTATTATGTAACTTGACAAAAGAGAAATTACGTTTTTAATTTTGACAGTTCCTTGTAACCTTATCATCCAATGTTATTATTACTGTTCTCGTCTTCTGCACTTGGAAACAGAGATTGTTTTATAATAATAATTTCCGATGTGTAATGCTTCACTGTAGTAAAAGACACATCTGGTTAGTTGCTCATACACTACAGTCAAGTAAAGTTACACCTGCCAGTTCTGTACAACTTTCCCCTACATAATCGTTCAAATATCAGTTCTTACCATTTATAAAATCTAATCGTTTTTAGGTGATCGTCAAGCCATAACTAATGTGCATCTAATTTTGTGCCATCTGTTTTCTGTGTAATTTCAAATGCGAGCAAGGAAGAAAAAAAATACGAAAATGAGGAGGAAAATAAAATTTGGAAATGGTATCATTTGTCAAGAGTAAGACATAAAGACATGAACGATGACTGGCAGTACACGAGTGGGTCGTCAACTTTTCTCCAAAAGGATTCCACGAAACGAATGAAGTGGTCAGAATTTCATTTCCAACTTCCCACGTTTAAAACAACCTCTTGAACTCAAACACCCTTTTCAATTCGTTTGCAAAACGTTAAACGTTCTGTGCTTTTTTTTAAATTCAATTTTAGATGACATCTTTTCCCTTTTGACATTTTAATTCCCTCTTAGAGTGTTTCACAATTTCCCCCCTTCCCAAGAGAGTGCAATGTATCCGACAATTAAGGGAAGTTCTTTTCTTATTCATCACAAATATTTAAGTGGCGAATATTACCATCTTTAGTTAAACACTAGGCACTAGTAGTACAACGAATTCACGATTACTGTAGCCATCTTAACTGACATTCTGAGATTTACTACAATTTTCTTGAATATTATATTATTAGACGAATGCTCGGGTGGTGTAATGTCCCTGGTTGTTCGAAAAAACGAAAGTAGGTAGACAGAAAAGCAAACAAGGGACCCATGGCGCCCTGTTGCAAAAAGGGGTTTACTCATACACAACGTGGCCAAACCTACTTTGGAAACAAGCCGATATTACGCCACACGAGAGGGCATATAATGAAAGGAAACCGCTATTGGACATGAATGCAGGGAGGGTACCTACCCATCAGCACCCTCCTTCAGCCACATCAAAGACAGAGCACACTCTAGTCTAGACCACAAAGCATGCATGTAAGTAGCCCGAAAGAAGTAATGAAACGCAGAAAGTTGGAAAAAAAGCAGAAAGGCTAAAACACACAGGAAAAGCCCCCAAAGGAGGGGGAGAGACGTAGGTGAGAACATCCCGCAGGAAAGCAGAACACAAAACGCTATTTTAGTGACCTAACGCAACTAGACTTTAAAATAGTACAGAACTCAACACAGCTGCGCACTAGTTAACATTTAACACGAAATTTGAATGAGCTCAACTAATTTGACTATTCCCTAAAGATTGCTGAAGCATTGGATCAAAATATCAAACTTTAACTTTATCTGCAATTACTTTCTCACATATACATAAATTAACACTTCGCGGACTAAAATAGCGAAAGGTTGGGAACTCTTCTAGCAATACCGCAGTGATGGGAATCTACCTACATCATAATGAAACCCTTGACACAAGAAATATCTGGTAAAACTAATTTATTTTTACTTAAAAATGACAAACGCAAGGTAAAAAGAATGATTGCTGAATTTTCTTGAAAAAAAAAATAAGTTTCGGAAGAGAATCTCTTGAATGTTACTCAACTGAATCCTATCCTACGGAGTAACAGTAAAGGTAATACTCAATTAACTAGGATGCAATGAACCAAATCTTTATTAAAAAGCGTGACCACCCGAACATCAAAATGAGCGTTGAAGATGTTTTCAATTTCACATAACAAAAGGGTATTTTTTTTTTTCAGAAAAGCTCTGCCTAAGAACAGAGACAAGATTTCACACATCTGTTTCTGAAAGCATGACCTCTCTGGGGTTGAATTTGAAGGAGCAGCGTTGAAATTTCGTACAACAATGAAAACACATGAGGTATACGAAGGTCGTGTTGTCATCTAAGGTTCGAGATCACTATTTTTTATAGTAGCCTTACAAAAAGACCATACTGTAGTACGCCTTGATGTTATACCACCAACAATGATCTGATACCAAGCGGGTGGCGTGGAATTAGGCGTTAGACGTTTTTGACCGGCAATCGACTCATCTATATAACCACAAACATACCTCCCATAATGAAGCTTCTTTACCTTTTGCTCGGTAATAGAACCAAAGTTTAAACGCATGCGGTGTATCTCGGATAACACACAAACTGGTATGAAGGGTAGTATGCATTTTTATATGTGTATTTTATGGATGTGTTCAGCCACGAAAATAGTTTTTGTTACAAACTTTAGCTTAACCATTTGGACCCAACGAAATAATAAAAAAAAAAAAAATCTGCTCAGCGCTCAGTTCCACACTCGCGTGCATCTTATTAATCGTAGGAAAAGTAAAATTTATCTTACTTAAATAAGTAGTGAATTTTAACTAGATAGCCGTAAAAAAAAACATTTTTAAAGTTTTTTGCTGTTGAAATACCCTGGGACGCATATTTGTAGATCCCAAATGGCATAAAATAGTGCAAAAAGCTCAGAGTTGTTATTCATAGAAGGAGGGTATGATATCTGCAGAAACCAGTAATGAAGTCATGTACGTTGTTTGTTAACCTATACACCGAGCTTTGGTGTGAATAAACTGGCAGCGTTCGAGCTAAAATATCCTTGGCAAACATGTTAAAAATTATTTTTATATTAGATGCAGGAAATCAATGAAACTGTGTTCATTTCTTTTCATCTTGGCTGAAACTAGGAATGAGAAAATAGAAGGATAGATAGGACGTGATTGGGGTTAATTACTCTCTCCTGATTAAAACATTTCTTTTATGAAAATTGAGTACTCTTCAGTGCATAAATTCTACCATTGGAATAAATT